>CAUYRT010078043.1:0-26576 GCA_963574885.1 Lepilemur ruficaudatus | reverse complement strand
GTCCCAGCTGCTTGGGAGGCTGAGGCAGAAGGATTGCTTGAGCCCAGGAGTTTGAGGTTGCTGTGAGCTAGCTGATGCCACGGCACTCACTCTAGCCCGGGCAGCAGAGTGAGACTCTGTCTCAAAAAAAAAAAAAAAAACAAACAAAAAAAAGATAATTTGAGTTTATTTTGAAATCTGTGTTGGAACAGGCCAGATACTTAAGAAATTATAGGTAACGGCTCTTCCAAATGCTTTTCATTATGATAAAGGGAAATCAGAGGCCCTATTTTTCCTCTGTTCATCTCTTAAAAGCCAGTTGACTTACTTCTATTTCAGCTTATATAGTTGTTGATGACTTCATCTACTTCCCTGTATTTGATCATCATTTGCTAGACTTCCATATCTATATTCCCAATCCAAATCTTTCCTCTAATTTTGCCAAAATATGTGTTCAACTGCTTAACTGAACATTTTCACTTGGATGTCTCAGATACCTTAAATTCAGTATGTCTACGGAGGAATTTATCTTGCTACACCCCTCAAAGCCCTAAATGTGTTAGCCACACACAGCCTAAGTCAAAACCTCTCAATCCATGACCTCTCCACACCAATATCCAATCAGTTCTCACCCATATTAATACAGTAACATCCTAACTGTTCTTTCTACTTCTACTTTTTTTCCTTCAAATCCATTATTCAAATTCTACCAGTACTTCCTGAAACTCCAACTTGAAAATGTTACTCTTACTACTCTTACTTAAAATGAAAACTGTTCAGCTGCTCTTCTTTGCCTTCAGTTAAAGTAAAAACTCCTTAACACAGATTACAATACCCTTCATGACCTAGAGCCATTTATCCCTAATGTCCCTTACCTCCTGGTACAAAAAAACAGCAGATTTTCCCACAATTTGATTATTTTTAAAAGTGACATCCCCTTTCATGTCTGGGTCCTTCATTTCAAGAGTAGCGTAATTTAAATTACCTTGCTGACATTTCACGAACTATATACACTGAAATTGTTAATTCCTGTAAACCAACAACAAGTAAAATTAACAACCTCTCAAGTTAAAACAGCTGTTTTAAAAAATAGGCTATGTCAGAACAAGTTATCCCTGGGATGGGACAGGAGCAGGGGGATGCAGAAGGATCGTTATGAAGCAGCCCCTCCACCCCACCTTTGCAGTCTACATCCTTCACTCTCCAGGTCACACTGGCCTAAAACACTGGGAAATTGGCATCTGAAAGATTATTGTGAACATAATCAACACAACGCCAAAAGACAAAACAACACAAACACTACTTTATTTTCATCTAAAAGTAAATCAACATAGATGAAACTAAGGACTTTGTGAAATCATGTTCTTAATGAGAACGAATGGACTGTAAACTGAATTCTTACTGATAGAAAAAAAAAATCAGCACATACTTCTAAAGGATTTTTGTAAAATGTTATATCTTTTAATAAGTAATTTGTCCCTTCCTTACTGATATGAGCATAATTTAGGAGTGCAAGAGATGCTCTTTCTGCCAGAATTTTGGCCAGCCAGGGTACTGGCAGGAAGGACCAGCAGAGTAACATAGGGCTCTGAAAGAATGACTAACATGCTCTTTACTTTTAGGGTTTTTTCCTAAACAAATCTGATCCTAAACGTACTTGAAACAATACCTCTAGCCTATATTCCTCTGAGACTTTTGCATAAACTAATGGCTTATGATCAATTGACATTTTTTTCTTCTTCATGGACAGTGAAATTTATAGATTGAGATTTTGAATAGTTTTCCTCACTTTGCTGCCAGGTACATCTTTCTACACAGTTCTTTCCCTAGAAAGAGATCATATCTGACCACCTGATTTGAATCCAGTGCTAATCTATGCCTTAACCTTATCCTTAGCTGATAGATGTAAGCTGAAAATACAATCTTCAGATTTTTAATGTGAGAAAATAACAACAAAAGAGAGCAACAGGCAAATTTATAGGAAGATTACCTAAAAGACTTCATTAGAAAACAAGAATTAAATAAAGGACTCTTTCCAGTCAGGAGAGCAGGAGGCATGAAGGCTCTATTCATTCCAACCACCATCAATGACAATAGTGTGGACTCTCACAAGGAGCCACAGAACAAGACTATCGAAAATGAAAACACAGTTTAACTCAAACAGTGCCCCACTTCTAAACTAGCTATATTTCAAAACTTGTTCTATCTGAGTGCTTAAAGCTTGAGTTCACTTACCCAATTAAATTATTTGGATACAGTTCTTAAAATCCCATGACAGCTTGTAAAAAAATCACTTAACCCACAAAGTATCTGAAATACAGGTTATTAGAGAATCCAATTCTAAATCAAGGGAAAACATACTCAAAGGTATAATAAAAGATACACTGTTTATATATCTGAGAACCCCCTAGATCAAAGTCATTGGTAGAGGTGCATAAGCATTTCAACAGAGCCAAGCAGCGAATGAGAAAGGTGAATGAGAAAGGTGAAAACAAGACTACAGAAGACAAAGGTCGGGGAGACCAATTCTCAGGCACATTTTATCTGACAGTACTGCCTGCACATTAACTATGAAGAGAAGGCACGGACAGGAGCCCTGTTGAAGAAGAAATGGGAAAGGGCTGAGCATTGGGAGCGAGGTGGGATGTCAGACAAGCTGGCTATCCTCAAGACAGTCCCCTTCCCTTCCCTGTCTTCTTTACGCTGTCACCATTATAGGTCCTGTCATCACAGACCCAGTTCTGTATTTTCTTACCAGAGTCAAACGGAAACAAGGGAGGTGTGGCACTGTGGTTATAGGCAGCAGCTGACAAAACAGGCAGGGAAGGAGAGGGAAATTCAGAGGCAGTGTTAGGTCAGGTGCAGTGGCTCATGCCTGTAATCCTAGCACTGTGAGAGGCTAAGGCAGGAGGATCTCTTGAGGCCAGGAGTTCAAAACCAGCCTGGGCAACATAGCAAGACCCCATCTCTATCAAAAAAAGGAAAAGAAAAATCAGCCGGTGTGGTGGCGCACACCTGTAGTCCCAACTACTCAGGAGGTTGAGGTAGGAGGATCACTTGGGTCCAGGAGTATGAGGTTGCAATGAGCTATGATGATGCCAGTACACTCTAGCCCAGGCAGCAAAGCAAGACCCTGTCTCAAAACAAAAACCAACCAAACAAAAAAACCTTAACTAAAAAAAAAAAAAGAAAGAAACAGTGTTAAAGACTGAAAGGATTGAAGCGGTTCCTGAGGTACCTCTTAAGTGGCCATTTGACTATAGGTGAGTTGAGCAATTAGAGACCCTACTCACAGCAATTTCAACAAAAATGCTATGGTTTTTTTTTCTCTCTTTCTCCAAGAGAGAAAGTTCAGCAAATTTATGAGTTTTTTTTAAAGGTACTCAAATTTTCTTAACATTTCTCCCTTTAAATTCAAGGGAAAGTAACAACTTTAGCTCCATTGCAGTTTTACCAAAAACTCATTTATTATAAAGTGACAGTATCTAGGAGAAAGAATTGTCCTACTGATTGCTGCATACTTTTCCAACACCTTATCTCTTACTTCCCTTCGTTTACTGGGCTCCCACTGCACAGGCTCTCTTTGAGTTTATCTAACAGATCAAACTCCTTTCTACTCTATGTCTTTGCATATTTTCCTCCTGCTTAGACTGTACCACCTGCCCTACCCTTTTTGGATTTTCAACTTAGAGGTCACTTCCTCAGAGAGTTGTCTATCTAACATCTGTCTATCCCATTACCGTGTCTGTTTTGTTCACCACTCTACACTCAAAGCTAAGCACCATGCCTGAGATATAATTAGAGCTCAATAAATATATAATCTTGAAGAAACATGGGGAAATCTCTGTGGAACATTTCTTCAGGTATGAGGAGCTACTTTATAATTATGTATTTAAAAATCTTCAGTACTTTGATCACAGACATTCAATCTCACAAGACAGTCAATCAGTATTTTGAAAGGGAACCCCGCTCCAAAGATTTACATAAATATATAGCAGCACTAATTTTAAGAAAACACTTTAGTCACTGATAAGTATATGGACCACAATATAGGGTTTACACGAATGTCAGCAAATCACTGCTACTAAAAACATAATAGTTAAAGGAAGTTACAGAGATATCTGTCAAACAAGATAGGTATTGTTATTCTTCTCTCAAGCAAAATTTAGGTCTGTCAAACATATTTTAAGTTAAATTATCAACCATCCACCTTCATTTATTTAGTTCAGAGTCTCTAAAACTTCAGCCAGTTGAGTGTAATATTTGTACTTTTTGCCCTTTCCTCATACTAATTTTCAAACTAAATTTTTTAACCAACACATTTTTTAAAAAAGCAGAAGTAAATGCACTTCAAAAGGAAAATTTGTCAATTCAAAAACGAAAGCCAATTCACATGCAATTAATAAAAGTGATCGTAAAATTCACTGCACATTATTTTTAAAAAATTGAGAGCTATGTATAATTATTCCGTATATGTGTACATGTGCTACCAACAGTTCATATAATCAAGCTCTGAGAAACATGGGTTTTGACGTGTTTGTCCCTGCAGAGGATAGGATTTGGTGACATTACGCATATGCTACTACCATTTACAAGAATAAAGCAGCACCTCATATTCAACTCTAGCTTCATGTATATGTTTTAGCGTATAATCAACACCACAGAAGAATTATTCAGCTGAAGTACACACAGCTTTGAAATTTTTTACAGAAGCATTTTACAATGAAATTACTGTATATTCTAAGAAAGATGTGTGCAATTTTAAAGTAAACTGTGGTATTTTTTTTTACTCCTTATTTGTGGTTAGCTTTAAGTATATTCTACTCACTGACTACATTTCCTTTTTAGACATGTATACAAACATTGTGTGTCTGAGCTCAGTTTGTATTCTTATTTTAAGAAACTTGTGCGGTTTCCTGTTCTGCTTTTAATACCTCTCAGCTGTAGTCGTATATCTCACAATATAGCAGATTAAGAAAATATTGTGGAAGGAATAATTAATTAACATTAAGATTCCCAAAACAGGTATTGTAAGTGGTGGGGTGGTGATTATGTGTGCCTGCATAAGCATAAATATATACAGTTATATATCTAGCTATTGCCAGGGAGAAAAATAAACTATAATGATGATGGCACTGCACAAGCTTTCATTTGGCAATACACATGCACATAAGATATGTTCATAAAAGCTGTTGAAAACTTGAAATTCAAATATTAAGATTAAAAAATAAATAATACTTACTAAGCTCTTATCATATACCAGGTATTGTGCTAAGCATTTTATCTGCTATTTTAATTGTCTCAAAACCCTAAGGGAGATAAAGAACTGAGGCTTAAAATATTTAAAGTAACTTGCTGGAGGTCACCCAGCTAGTAACTGAAACAGGTGAAATTCCCACACAACTGTTGGATTCCAGAGAGCCTGAGCTCTACATACTTTCGATGCCAGATCCTAAATATCATCTTTTGCCAGGTCCTCCCAATATTCTATATAATGGCCATGATCTAATAAAAAGACCACTGACCTAGCAGATAGAGAAAACCATCATTCTGGCTCTGCCACTGGCTTTCAAATCAAGGCTTTTCCAAATCCTTCAGGTTCTGCTCTCTTAAAAGTGGAAATAATACTGACCTCATTACGAAAATGATCAGGTAACAATGAATACCATAAACATTAATGTTAATAATTATCTAAAAATTATTAAGACAGTGAACCAAATTACATAGTAACACACTTTAGATGTAGTCTGAAACATATATACACAGCTACTCCTGCTTCTGTTGTGCTGCTGTGCTAAGACTATTTTATCATTTTTCACGTATATGGGTTCTGAGGTTCAGCTGATAGAGTAAAGTGCAAATAACTGCAAGGTCAGGGGTTTGATTTCCTTTCGGCTGGTAAGCTATCCACAGTCAGAGACAGAACATGGACCCAATGCCAGTCAGTTGCATGGTATGTTTGGGTGAGCGCAGATGTTAGTCATACTTTTCACTAATTACTAAATCTAGGAAAGGCGCCTAAGATGGAAGTTAGTAAGAATCCTGTTACGTAGCTCTGAAATGATTCCAAACACTTACATAGTGTTACATCTGCAGTCCCCAACCCCCAGGCCGCTGCCAGGTACTAGTCCGCAACTAGGCTGCGCGTCACTGCAAGCTCCATGACCCCCCTTCCATGGAAAAATTGTCTTCCATGAAATTGGGCCCGGTAATCTCTACATAATGTAAATATTTTTAAAATTAGAATGATAAATGGGCAACAATAATAATTTGCTTTAATTTTGCAATCCTTAAAGGCAGAAGTCAGCTAGTTCCATCTTGAAAGTCCCAGCAAATCTATATACTGTGGGTGTAGTTAGCAGTCTGGTGTTTTGATAGGAAGATAATAATTTTTAAATGGCTCATCACTGAAAGCAGAGAAATGAACTTAGAGCCAATATTAACAGGTGATAATTAAATTAGGGCTTCTGCATGCTTAATATCCTAGACTTAGGCAAGGTGAGGCAACTGAAGGCCATTAACTTTAATAACTGGAGTCTATCTCTTAACTAGGATTTTACAGCATATTAGTAATGGTTGGTTAACCTTAAGTCAGAAAACAGTTTTTTCACTAAAACATGTTCTACTTACTCAACTTCATACCACACATTTAGATTTTCAGAATCATTTAAATAATCTTTTAAAAAGGTAAATAAAAAGAGATATAACTATAAAACATGTCTCCTAAAATCAATACCTCTACTTTTAATCATTTTTTCCCCACATTTAACATGAGTTAAAAACAATATTCAAAATGAATGCACATGATTGGTTACCTTTAATTAAAAAGAACTGGAAACAAGAAAAAATTTAATATTCTTTTTTTTTTTTTTTTTTTGAGACAATTTCACTCTGTCACCCTCGGTAGAGCGCAGTGCCATCATCACAGCTCACTTCAACCTCAACCTGCACTCAAGTGTTTCCTCCCTCAAGACTCCCAAGTAGCTGGAACTACAGGCACTAGCCACAACATCTGGCTAATTTTTCTATTTTTAGTAGAGATGCGGTCTTATTCTTGCTCAGGCTGGTCTCAAACTCCCGAGCTCAAGCAATCCTCCAGCCTCGGCACCCCCAGAGTGCTAGGATTACAGGCAGGAGTCACCATGTCTGGCCCTAAAGCTGAAATTCTTAACTGAAATGTTTAAGTATTCTGTTATGAAGATTTTATATTGTTACAGTGGACTTAATGTTTTAAATATTAGGTGGTTACTTCACAATAATTGTACGTGCGGTGCTATAGATATCGTGTAGGAATTAGAATCCTCGAACAAAGAATTTATTTAGTTTTGAAGAACATTCAATGAACATTTGCATTTAGAATATTTTTAAACATCACCACTACCACTTTAACTTTGAAATAGTTAATGCCGTAAGTTTAGATGTTGGGCTTTTGTTACACAATCCCCACGGATTAAGAAGTCCATTTTTGTTATGACTATAGTGAACGTATAATTTACCAACCAAGCTTCTGGAGAATAAAATGGGATGCAATTATTAAAAATAATTATACCAAGACAACAGGTGTAAACCAGATGTATGTTGCCCTAGTATAAAAGTAGACTATTATAATATTACAGTACAATACCTGGGTTATTATACTCCGTGATCACCAAAGCAATGCATCTCTGAAGAAATGCCTTCAGAATTTCTGTTTGGAATAACAGGAGTGCGTGTTTCCCACACAGTAGGATCTGGGTCTCCCTTAACTACACCAAAGGTGTTTTTTGTTGCTGCTTTCACTTTGGTGTTTTCAGAACCTAGCAGAGTCCCTGGCACATGAGAATGAAACTAGTGGAATCTCAAGTTACAGCTTAGGAGAAGAGTATGCTGGAGATGTGCAAGTGGTGGTTGGAAATAAAGGAAATTAGAGGCAGAGGAACTGGGAAGCTGGGCTCTCCTTCCTGTTTATCCCACAAGTGTCCCATTACTCTTGTTCTTACAAGATCTCCAGAATCTGAGCCAGCCCTCCTTCCTTTCCATTTCCACTGACCTGGTGTTTTACTCAGTACACACAGAAAGACAAAGACCACTCGTAAGAGTAGTGAGTCTTTAAATTCACCAGGATTCTATGAGGACCAGCTCTGAGGAAAGTTTCCATGAGGGGTAAGGAAAGGGAAGGGAGAGGTCTGGGGTTTAAGTGCCCCTCTTCAATAACGCTATCCTGCTGCTGAAGACTGTATTTTGAACAGGAAGCACTCAGAATTTACAGGATAAAAGGGCCAAGAAGAGGAGAGGGGTTAGTGAGAGGGGAGAAATTGAGAGTAGTGGTGGATTTGGTCTCAGATCATAACAGATTCTAAAATTTTAATGTGGAGGAGGGAAAGGAAGTACTTCTGGCAAGATATTCTCTGTCCATGGGTAGCTACAGGCACAGCAGTCACAGAGATGTCCCTCTATCTGGACATATAACCTATAACTAACCCATACTTACATAGTTCTTACATATTTTAAACAGGCCTATAATCCTCACACACACACACACACACACAAACAATATGACTAGGCTTACTCAATTTTTCCCTTGTTCCAATGATCTTCACAGTAATGCCTCTTCTACCAGAAAAAAAAAGAAGTCTTGCAGCTTCCTACCATCTTTAAATATGCTTTTATTGTGTGCTTATTATCTGCACTATCTTCTTTCACTGTACAGACCCCATGGTGCATGCACCATTTTTAAAATGAGGAATCCATGTAAGGAAGTTAACTGAGGAAAAAAACAAAAAAAATTCAAAACAGGATACAAATAGCAAGGCTAAATGGAGTGCTGTTAACCCCCTGCTGACACCTACTAACAGTGCAGAAGCAATAGCAGGAATCTGAAACAAAAGTTAGTCTTGGGAAATTTCAGCTCATAACAGTTATAAATAAAATAATACATTGGCTAGTTTTTCTTCCTAGAGTATCACTTTAAAGAACATCTTAAAAGTCACATCAAAGATGATACTAGGTGTATATTTAGCAGAAATAATAAAAACAGTATCTCAGTCTGAAGCACCCATTAAAATTAAGTGTTTTTTTCCATAGAGTGACAGAGTCTCACTCTCTTGCCTGGGCTGGAGTGAGTGCCGTGGCGTCAGCCTAGCTCACAGCAACCTCAAACTCCTGGGCTCAAGCAATCCTTCTGCCTCAGCTTCCTGAGTAGCTGGGACTACAGGCATGTGCCACTATGCCCGGCTAATATTTTCTATATATTTTTAGTTGGCCAATTAATTTCTTTCTGTTTTTAGTAGAGACGTGGGTCTCGCTCTTGCTCAGGCTGGTTTCGAACTCCTGACCTTGAGCAATCCACCGGCTTCGGCCTCCCAGAGTGCTAGGATTACAGGCGTGAGCCACAGTGCCCGGCCTGATCCTTTCTAATTTAATGAAAAATTTATTTTTTGTTTTCTGTGTTTTTTAATAAAAAAGTAATATAAAATCTTGAAAATGAGTAATGTAAAAAGTAATGTGAAAACTTGAAAAATAGTTCATATGGGTAAAGTGTTTTTTTTTGACTTGTCAGGCTTAAGTATAATTTAAACAAATAGAAAAACAAAATTTATTGACTTCATTTAATTCACAATTTTAGAATTAAATTTTCAGTATTAATTGTAACAATAAGAACATCAACAAATAAGATTTTCACGAACCAACTGTAGGCTTTTGCCCAGGAGGGCACCCATCACATAACATGTATGTTACAGCATGGCAGCATGAGCTGCCTGCACACCACACAGCCCCCAAGGTAAAGAGATGTGTGAGTTATATATGCTTCACAAGGCCCCAGGCTCAAAACTAGTGTGAGTTAAATACATGGCGGTTAATGTGTTAAGTTGTATTTATACTTTATACAGCTCAGTGGCTTTTAAGATAGGAATACACCCATGTAACCAGCACTTAGATCAAAGTACTGAACACTATCACAAAGCAAGCAAGTTCCCTCATGACTGGCAAAACTATCTCTATTCTTATTCAGAAGCTTTTGTTCTCTAGTTAATTTCAATTTACCTCCAATTTTAATATAAACTACCCTTTCCGTTTTAAAATTGCAGGCTTGCTGAATCCGCCTCCCACTCCATCCCCTATCCCCCAATATAGTTCCAGATCAATTCTCTTCTCTTTTTTCACCTTGTTCCCTCATATCATATTCCTGTTAAATAAAAAACTGTGATTTCATGGATGTCCATAATTAAATAACAATAACATAGTTGCCTTGGCAGAAAACTTACTACTTTGAGAATATATTTAATTCAGAAAATACAAAGAACTAATCAATAACACTGGGTGAAAAATATAAAATATCCATAATGATGTAGAGTATAGGTGTTCAACAACTCAAAAAACATACATAAAAATATATTCACAATTGGTTGTGGATTCCATTATGTATAAGAAGTGCTAGTCACTTATGCTCTAATTTAATTACTACCCATCTTTTTAAAACGTTTTAAATTTTATAAGCAACAGCCTCATTTATTTTTCTTTTCTGCTTTTACGTTCACTGGCTTCCCTTTTACAAGAAAGCTACACTCACGTCTACCTTTCATCATCTACCTCCCAGAATCTTCCGCTGTGGTATCCTTTCGTTGTCTTCATCTCCAGAACTCAACACATCCTCTTTCTACTCAAATGAATCCAAGAGTTATGATTTCCTCCATCTCTATCCCAAGTCCTTAAATATTAAAATGCAATTCTCACAGTTCCCTATTTTCTCACCATTTCAGAGAACACATTCATTCATTCTTCCTTTTACATAATTCCTATGAAAATATAGTGAAGTCCATTGAGAAAGCTTTTAACTGTCATGAATTTGATTCTGTACTTCCTATAATACTTTATATAGAAAGGCTATGTAATAACAGGGCATGTCCTTTTCTTAAATCCCCATTTCTATAATGGAGTTTTCTTTGTTTTAAACTTAACTAGTCAATGTTTCTTTAATTACCTAAATTACCATCACTATCTAGTTAGTCCATTTCAACACTGTATGTTTTGACTTTAAGCTGCTAGGTGGCAGAGATAGGTGCCTACTGAACTCTGAACAGCACCTCATTGGAGTGCCAAAGAAAAAGCTGATAGTGATTCAAAAGAGCAACAGACTTAAAGACAGAAAAGGAAATCTATGGTAGAAAAATAAAGCAGAAGGGAGTAAAGACAAAATGTTTTACGAAGAATACGAACAAGAGAAAAGAAATTAAAGAAGCAGGGTCATTAGAGCCATTAAAGCAAAATGAAACAAAAACTCTGCTCTTAGTAAGAAGATGGGAACACACAGCAGAGCAGATATGTGCTCTGGTGACTGTTGATGTAACTTTTGAGAAATTTTCACAGATTTCTAAAACAGTATAGGGAAGAGCTTACATTTTCCATTTCCCACGTGGAGATAGATGTTTTATATTTTTTACTGCTTTAGATTCTAAGAGATTTTAGAGGATTTTTTTAGATTACATAAAATTAACCTAAAATTCCCCCTATACAAGCTTGGTTGAGGTTTAGAGACATACATAAATACGAATGTAGCTGCAATTACACACAGTAGGCCCGAATTACAAATGATCAGTCCTCATGCTTCAGGGCATAAAAACGTCACCAGATACAATCAAATGAAATTTCTCTCTTCTGTATATTATTTCCCAAGTAGGTGACTCACAACACCTTAATGCCTGCCTCTAATGCCAGACAAAAATGTGTTCAAAGCAGAAAACCAGGCATGATGGCTGGATGACTGGCTTCAATATGGCAATTTCCATATTCTCTAGAGCTTATCAAAAGAGTATGCTTAATGCCTCAAGAGGTTTGGTAGTTTTTTGAGGCATGCTGAGTGAGAAATAACAACAGGGCAAGTCCCCGGGCACATGCTATACCAAAAATAGTATGTATGTGAAATAATAACTTGCAAGAAACTGGCAGCTTTAAAGAATTCAATCCTATCATTTTTCTTAGGCGAGAATGTAAGAAACCAAAAGATCTAAGCCTAAAAGACAATTCAGTGACATCTTACAGCTACACATAAGAAATGTATCATTATTTAATCACACATGCTAGAGGACAAAAAAACCCCAAGGCAATAAAGCAGTAACTTCTGAAGTTTTACTGCTCTCAAGAGGCATATTTCAAGGCCATCATTCCTGGGACCACAAAGCTCTGTGTGCCTAATAGGCTAATTGTGGACTCCTACCTCATATACTGCTTGATGCTGAAGAGAATTTCTTTTTAAACAATACAAACAGCATCTTTGACCAAAGGCCATTATCAAAGCTACTCTTTCAATGAGAAATAAAACTTTCAAACAACTGAAAAATTCACCATAGGCTAAATCAAGACTAGTATCTGAAATTCCAGACTCTGCAGTTATAGAAAACTGTAAAATATCTAAATTTCCTTCATTTCAATTCACGCATATACCAAAGCTGCAACCTGATACTTTAGAGTAATGGTTTATAAAAAATACACATTGTAAAATAACTGCAATTCCAATGGCAATCACAGGTTCCTGTTAAGTGGTCACTGGAAAATGGCACATCATTCTCTCTCGGAAAATAATAAGCTATTAGAATTGGATGTATTTCATATAGCCAAGCAATTTTTTAAAACATTACACTGTATTTTAAGATTTTTTTGTTGTGAAAATCCAATTTCATCAATTCAACATCTTCCTTTCCCATTTTGACTCAAATCTGCTGAAGTAGGAGTATGTATTTGTGAAATACTTCTCAATAACAAGCAGGAGTAAGAAACAATTTTTACAAGATTATTAATACCTACTGTATATAAACCTAGAAATGTAGTCCTCCAACTGTAGGCTATTCAAATTTTTATTAATTTTATATTATATGCACAAAAATATAATTTAATTTAAAGTAAATGTTTTACAACAATCAAAGCCATAGTATAGTAAAAAGAGCACAAACCTGAGAATTACAGTAGTTGGTCTTTAACTCCTAAGACACCCATCATCTCTATGAACTTCCTCAATTTCTTTATCCATAAAGTCAAATGATTAACACTGACCTTCTCAGGGTGTGGGAAGAATTACTATGTAAACTGTCTAGTACAGTAACCAGCATAGGAACAGAGTAGAAGCTTCACAAATTGACATAGGAGAAGGCATCGTCATCATTTTTGTCATAATCTGGCTGGTTTCTGGGATTATAATTTTTATGAAGTTAGGACTATACATAATTATATAATTAATTACATGAAATGTTCTACCAAGTGTTAAAGAAATATTAGCCTACACCAGTTCTGACAGCTAAGAAACAAATACAGGGAAACAAATGCCATCACAAAATGAAAATGCTAATAAAATGACCACTTACAAAATTAGTCCTAACCCAAAGGTTATTTCTCTGCTTCATATGAATGTCTTTATATATGTCCACCCAATAAAAAAGATTGGTTTTCAACAAACACAATGCAAATTAATTCAATTATAAAGTGAATCTAAAATTATTCAGAAGATTTCATGAAATCAATTTAAAGGGATGATAAAGAACAGCTGGGATCACATTCAAAGCCTTTGATAAATGAGAAAATCAACAATGATGATAGAGTAAGTTCTGTAGAATGACTTGTCTATAAAGGGTCTAAGGGAGGCCCTTAGAAAAACCAATGAAGCACCCTAAAATTTTTCATAAAAATGATGTGCTATCATACTATAAAAGTCAAATATGCACTTAAAAAGCTGGAATAATGTGCTATCATACATACAAAAAATGCCAAAACACTCAATTTTCATTATTTTCTTATAACTAGAACACAATTTCAATTATAAATTTTCTTAACTGAACTAAAATCAACTTTTTTTTTCTAAATTTTAGTGTAATTTTTCACAATTTACTCAATGTCTGATGGTAGTTTTAATTCACTTTAAAGTGTCTTTTCATGGAATTATTCTCAGATATGTACCTATTGTATATGAAGTTTATATAAAATTATTAAAAATTTTATATTACATAAGGCATTACCGACAGCACTCTTGTACTATCCTCACTTAGCACTCAAATACATGATTTTATATAAAATGGTTTTATGGCTATATAAAGAAAGAATTTCTTCTGAGGAGTTCAAATTTCTTCATGCAAAATTTAGAAATGTAGCTGATCTTCAGTATTTCTCTGACAAGGACTACCATTCATTCAAAACAAGCTAAAATCACAGAGGAATAATCATGGTAAATCCCAAACTGATAATCTTTCAAAAACATAGTTGCACCTCATTTACCTGACACCATCTATTAACTGGAAAATTCATCATGAACCCGAAGCTGGTCCTGACAGATCCCCCAATACCTCCTCAGGAAGATTTATTTCATAATTCTTTCTTCTTCTATGCTCTCCAGTAGTATTTTGAACATTACTATTAAAATACTACATCACATTCTAATTATTTCCTTATATGTCTATTTGAACCACTACACAGCAAACTCGTTGAGGACACAAAAGCTTGTTTTATTCATCTTTGTATCCACAGCATTCAGTACTGATCTGGTACAAATGGAAGTGCAATTAATCTCTTTGTCACATAAAGGAAAGAAAGAGGGAGAAAGGGCTCAGACATTTTTTAATATTGACTTTTCTAAAAAATAAATTTTTCTAAATTACAGCACACTGGCTTCTTTTTTGTTACTTTACAGCATAAAAATGCAATATTTTTTTGGATGACTAAAGGTTGTTGGATGAAACATTAATTATCACTCTGTGCTATAATAATGATGCTTTCTAATATTACTCAAATACTTAAGTTGACCTTTCCAAGAATTCACCTACTGGGAGACCTTTCCAGCTGGAGATTCCTGGATCACCCCTAAGGCATCAAGTGAAGGGGCTGGCTTTGTGACATCTCAAAAGTTTTCTCCATATTACACAATTTATTAATCTATCATGAATTGATGGGCACTGCGGTTGATTCCACATCTTTGTGATTGTGAACTGTGCTGCAATAAACATTCTAACACAAGTATGTTTTCGATAAAATGATTTTTTTCCTTTGGGTAAAATACCCAGTAGTGGGATTGCTCGATCAAACAGTAGGTCAACTTTTAGTTCTTTCAGGAATCACCATACTATTTTCCATAGAGGTTGCACTAGTTTGCAGTCCCACCAACAATGTATAAGTGTTCCTATCTCTCCACATCCATGACGGCATCTACTGTTTTGGGACTTTTCGATAAAAGCCATTCTCACTGAAGTTAGGTGATATCTCATTGTGGTTTTGATTTGCATTTCCCTGATGATCAGAGAAGTTGACCATTTTTCCTATACGTATACTGGCCATTAGTCTATTTTCTTTTGAAAAGCTTGTTTTCATGTCTTCTGCTCACTTTTTAATAGGATTGATTTTTTTTCCTTGCTGATTTGCTTGAGTTCTTTGTAGATTCTGGTTATTAGACCTTTATTGGATGTACAACATGTGAATATTTTCTCCCATTCTGTAGGTTATCTCTTTGTCCTGTTGATTGTTTCCTTGGCTGTACAGAAGCTTTTTAATATATACCATAAAGTACTACTCAGCCATAAAAAATGAATACCTTTTGCAACAATCTGGATGGAACTGGAGACCATTCTCCTAAGTGAAGTATTGCAAGAATGAAAAAAACAAACACCACATGTACTATTAAATTGGAACTAACCGATCAGCACTCATGTGCACAAATGGAAATAAAATTCAACAGAAATTAGGAAGCTCAGTGGAGGGAAGGAGAGGACGGGTAAAATCATACCTAATGGGTACAATGTACACTTTCTGAGTTTTGGGCACACTTAAAATTTTGCCTCAAGCCGTACAAAAGCAATCCATGTAACCAAAACATTTGTACCCCCCTAATATTCTGAAATAAAAAAATAAAATGTGCTCTTATTGAACATAATAGTAATGTGTGTTGATTAAATAATCTCGATGCTGAAGATTAAACTATTTAAATTATTGTTGACAACCAATATCGTATCTTTATCTCAATATTCTATCAGTGGCTTCTTTTCATTCTTTACCTCCAATAAAATTTATGCTACATGTACAAAAAAAAGTTTTCTCCATATTCTTAAAGATTCAGAGATTTGTTCTTACATTCAGAGTTTAGAAAGCTAGTTCAGGCTGGGCATGGTGGTTCATACATGTAATTCTAGCACTTTGGGAGGTGGAAGGATCACTTGAGGTCAGGAGTTTAAGACCAACCTGAGCAATATAGTGAGACTCCACGTCTCTACAAAAAATAGCTCAGCGTAGTGGTGCACACCTGTAGTCCCAACTACGCAGGAGGCTGAGGCAGGAGAATCACTTGAGCCGGGAGTTTGAGGTTGCAGTGAACTACGATTATGCCACTAACCTCATGTCCAGGCAACAAAGCAAGAATCTGTCTTAAAAAAAAAAAAAAAAAAAGCTAGCTAACTCATATTTAATTCCATCATCTGTGTTTCACAAATTTTCCCCTTCTAAGAACAATGGAATTACAAATTTTTGAAGTGTCCTCAGGATGCAAATATAATTGCAAGTAATAAGTTCTTAATCATACAAAAACCAAAAACATCTCAGTGCTCAGCTAAGAATTACATAAAGATAAAAACATATCATTAGGGATGTCCAGAGAATGGCAAAACGTCCCTGCTTCTCAAGTATTGGTTTTTAAACATACTACAAATGTTTATTTTATAGATCAAAGTCCATTTCAAATATGCTACCATCAACACAGTTTACACAGTCTGCAGATACCATTAGAGAGGTCATGAGAAGTTATTCAGAAATTACTTCTCACTTAGGAGGAACAAGGAGATAGTGTTTTGTTTAGAAAATAAATTTGTACAATGAGCTAACACCAGCCTGCTCATAACTAACACCAGCCCATTCATATCTGACCTGAGAAACCTAAGTGATCTCTCCAGGCCTTACTGCCTATGAGGGCCTGGAACAAACCTGACCTTATCTATCAGTCTACAGTCTAAAAATCTGCCAGAACCATGTTTCTCATTTATTAAAGATGACATGACCAGTACCCTGACACTACTCTTAACAACACCATTAGACTTGGAGCATGATCCTGAAAGACTACAAGAAACATTGGCAAAGACAAAAAAGTAGTCATTTATCCAGAATCTATGAAAAGCAGCAAAGAAAGAACTATGACAGAAAAGTAAGGCTCATGATGTTAAACAGCTGAAAAGAGGGCTGGAATCAGATCATGGGTCCTGTGTGATCATGCTCTTGTCCCTGGCGCTCCCAGCCCATCCCAAATCTCAGAAACAATATAGTAAAAAGAACATATATGTGGGTTCAAATTTTGCTTCTAACACTTAGTAGTATATGCCCTTGGACAATTTATTGAATATATATAAGCCTCAATTCTTATAGGGTTATAAGAGGATTAAATGAGATGCATAATAAATAGGTTACCATGCCTTGACATGAGCAAGCATTCAACCCATGTTAGTCTGTGGAACATTAATTTAAAGCACATGATAAGCTGTTCTGCTTTTCTTAGCAAAAAATATTTAGATATTTAAAGATCCACTTTCAGTTTTCCTTGCATTATTCTGACAGCTACTTTTTAAATAAAGGAGATGGATATAAGCAAAATAAAAAACAAAATTGTCTTTAACCATATAATAAATTACTCTGTAATTTACAGTTGTAGAACAAGTGTTTTAATTTGATTCTGACAGATATTTTTTTAAGTCCTAAAATAAAAGTCTAACTATTTGGTTGTTTGCAAAAGTACTTACTGATATTTGATGGAGCTGTTAGAAACTAATTCTTACCACTTCTTTTAAAGAAGCTTGTTATATAAAACATTTTATTGTGACAAATATATTAAATGCTTCTAGAATAATTTTATTGGCAGGGGTTAATGAATGCTTAATCATCATCATGAAGCAACACCACTAGTTTTGTGAACCATCATACACAAAATTATTTTTTGAAAAATTTAGTTCACTGTGTTTAGTCATAGTGTTTAGTTCACTATTTAGGTAAATTTCTACCTAAATGCAGACACTGTGTTTACAAATCACTAACAGTCAGACAGTGTTGCTAGAGTCAAATCACCCCTCAAGAGATATACCTATGCTTTCTCTAGTTCTTTTAATCATCATTCAATATATTTATTTTGCGAAAACAGTAACCGCTGACTGAGAGCTCTCATATAGAATTAATGGCTTTAATGGAAAGGCTATGCCCCCAGACCCCTCAAATCCTCTTTGGAATGTAATTCCACATACATAATTTAAAGACAGCAGAATTTTTGTAAAAAAAATCCTATATCTGCCTATTATACTAGGTACTAAGGAGCTGAAAAGGAATCAAATATTTAAATATTTTCCATAGATTTGCTTGCAAACTCACTTATGTGTATGTATATACACATACACAAGCTAACACACAAATATACACACTTCTGTAGGCATTGGCATCTAAGGACTCAATAAATAACTGGCCTTTTAGAAGAAAGAATTTTAAAAGTGATTATATGACAGGTAGGGAAAAAAGGACTTAGGGAAACAAACATCAATACAGTTTCTTGCTTCTCAAAAACCAATAATCATTATACAAACCTTACCTTGCCCAAACAAGGTGTGATAACTTTAGTATTTATCCATTCTCATTCCCTATTCCTTCTAGCACATGGAAGGATTATACTTCCTCATTCCTTCTTGCAGTTAAGCAAGACCAAGAAACTATTTCTGGCCAATGGGATTTGAGCCAGGTCAAAGCATTTAATTGCCAATGTGAGATCCTCTACTTTCTCCTTCCCTGCCATAGCAATCATGGTGGCCTAAGATCAAAATAGCCTGGATTACTAAACTACCAAGATGGAAGCTGGTCTCACTCCAGAGAATCACCCGAATAAACAGTGTATCCGTGTGGTGAGAAATAAATTTTTGTTGTATTAAATAACTGAAATTCTGATGTTTTTTGTTATGCAGCATAAGTTAGCATATGCTGATTGGAAACAGAAATTTAGCGATTCTGTTCTTCCACCCAAAGCCAGCTGGAGTTGTTAGGGGGTCTTCTAGAAGAGAATAGTCTTGGGCAAAAATTTTACAGAGTACAGGACACTGATGAGGAGTAGAGAAAAAATTGGGGTGATATTTAAAACAAAGATGAGGAGTTAAGTCGGGAATGCACTAGGGTATAGGAAGACATGAGATAATCAACAAAAGCAAATTCTGAAGGAGAGTATTCAGTAAATACATGAAAGTGAAGAATCTGGTTAGTGTCAGGATGTACCACCATCGGCTGACATCAGGATGAAGCCTTAGTCTGAACCTCACACTATTCTTTCACTTACCTAACAGTGCCTCATTGCAGATTTAGTCTGCTCAAGTCTGGGATTAGTTTTTGAACTATCATGAAGGATCCGTCTGCTTCGTAACATTTTTACCAGTGACTCACTCTTGCCCCGCAGCCCTGTAGGGTCCTGTCTGGCTCAAACTCTTGATCATCTGAATTCAAAGAGTACATACCACATCACATTTCCTGACTCTCTTCATGGTTTCTGACTCTGCTTTTCCCTGGTCCTTAGGACAGTCCAGAGACTAGCTTGACTGCTAACCCAGTAGCACTTTGGGTTTAACTGAGTATCAGGTCTTCTTTGATACTCAGTGCATCCCTTTGTTTTTCCAAGTCCAGCAGCGTATTATTCAATTGCAAAACTTACCACATCTACATTTCCAGCTTCAATAAAGTAACCAATTCAATCAGTTGATAGCTGGAAGCCTCTTAAGTAAAATAAAAACTTTAAGAGACGGCAGAATATCTGCTTAATAAAATTCATAAAATCTTAGATCATTTACATAAGAGCTATAATTTTTTCTTAATGTAATAGAGGGGGGGGTGTATAGGTATGTACCTACCACATACACTGCTTTACATGGTCAAGTAAATAGACAGACAAGAATGATAGCATAACATTTTTTATCCATTAAGAGCAATGCTGAAGAAAAAGGAGCAGTCACATTACTGTCCACATAATACAGGTTTTATAGATTAGAAATTTTAATATCTATGGAGACTGTGATAATAACTTATAATTTGAAGTTTTCTAGCTTCAAATTATTTCAGGTTTTCTAGCACAGGTATGTAACTTTCTTTTCTAATTAATTTCTTTCTAGTTACAAGCCGCTATTCTAACTTGTGGTATAAAATACTCAACTTCACCATTTAAAAAGGTATCTCAGTATCTTCTCATTTAAAACACTCTGGGGGGGAGGCTAATAGGTCTATAAAAGTTTCTGCCCCTCTCTAGGGTTATCCCCTCCCTTCTTACCAAGTTTGATTTGGCTGCAGGAGGACACACTTTTACTGTTCTTCCAGTGAGGCTTTTCATGGGCTTGACTTCCAGGCATCAGGTTTTATGCTCAATACATTCACCTGGTCAAGCATGCAAGCCACACCAATAGTTGGAGAGGCAATCTCTCTGTTCATAAGAAATCTGCACTCAGCTGCCTCCTCCTCCCTCTTGAAACCATGCCAATTTCAGTCCTGCAGCCCACAAGCCCACTTAGCACTTTGTTTGGTCACCCACACTGGAGCACAGTGGCCCGATCATAGCTCACTATAGCCTGGAACTAACTCCTAGGCTCAAGTGATCCTCCCACATCAGCCTCCTGAGTAGCAAGGACAACAGGCATGCACCACCATGCTCAGCTATACTTTCAAACTCTTCAGAGGGACTATAAAACTCTTGGTTGCTTTCTCTGCACTACCCTAGAGTATGAAGAATCCTGTAAAAACTGCCCTTTGGTCTCATACTTAATTCCTCTACCATTACTACAATGCCATGATAGACAAGGTACTTTGCCCCAACTAGGACTTTCTGAAAGGCTGGTAGGTTTTGCAGGCTATACTCAGAGAAATCAAGGGCCAGCCTGAAGTTTTAGGGATTACTCTTTGGATTTTCTCAGGTTCTATTTTGCTATACCTCTAGTTTGAAGGGAACTCAGTCCTTCTTGAGGACCCAGGCATCATCCTCATCCTAGCTTCATCTACTCTGAATTCCTATATGTACCTCAACCCTCCTGTATCTGAAAGGAATGGACAGCTCCTTCCATGGTATCTGGCATTATTCTTCTGGCTATAATAATACAGCTAATCCCCCAAATTTACTTTTTGTTATGTAAAATCCCAGCTCTGGAAATTCTCAGAAAATCTTTTAACCCCTTGAAAGCCTGGCTATTATCTAGCTTTGAACTTCTAAAAAAATCTACTTTCAAACTCAAAATTCAGCTTCCCTGTTCTAGGTGGCATCACCAGCAATAAGTCTTAGCCTACGGGCTATTCTTCACGGCAGAAGGAGGACTGAGGTGGGACTGGAGAGGGGGTATAAAGAGAGGCAAGTAGCAGGACTATAAAAGAAAAAGGCACTGGATAACATTCAAGAATCTACTAATACTACATTTCCCAAAGTACTAATGGGCCATCAGAAAATGATATCACTTCAAGGGAGAGGAGCTTCTGATTATAATCCTTTAGTATGGCAATAATCATAGTAACATAATACAGATCAGTGGACTTATATGTAAGTATTTTCTCCTTCAGAAAGCAGGCTGAATCAGAAGTTTTCATGTATGAACCAAGTTTTCAAAAATATAATAAGGAATTAACAAAGTGTTTTTTTCCATAGTTGTTCATGACTCTGTAAGTAAAAAATGCTGAAAGTATGGAAAAGTTCCATATTTTTTTAGTGTCATAAATTATTAAAATTTTATTGACGTTAAAGGAAAATACCATTAAGTACAGTTTAGGGGTAGTATTTACATGAGAACATCTTATTAATTAATATGCAATGTACTATAGTCTTTAGTGAAATAGTGAATGCCTTTGTTAAGTATGAACTCTTGTATAGCTAAAAATTTCACTAGCTATCCATCAAAATAGCTTCATGTCTCAACTATTAAACTGCCTGCAGGCTTCAGACAGCTAAATACACTTCTCTGAAAGTTATGCCTTGTTAAGTGGGAAAATGTCATTTTCAACCTATGTATAATGATGTGATGATAGTATCTGAAAGGAAAATCTGGACCCAATAGGTTAGTTGTAGATGAAAGGTACTTAACTTTTACTATTTTAGGATATTAACAACTCATCTGAAGGCATTTAACAAAGTCAAACAAATTTTTACACAGCTGAGTATTTTATTTTAATAAAGAATATCATTTTTCTGTGTCCTATGAAAGACTTAACTTCTGTTGAAACTGGCTCCCAGTTTTTTCTTCACAATTAATTATTAGCTTTAAAAGAAACATAGAGTTAGAAACTACCCTTTAAGAAAAAGGGAAACCCAGAGTTAGTGGAGCTTAAAAATAACAAGGGAGTAGAATGCATTCCAACAAAACAAAACATGAATCACACAGTACTGCTGTTACAGCACCGTGATCAATTAGATCAGGCAGCAACAGCTGAAAACCATTAGTTGCTACTGGCTGCTGTTGGTAAGACATTTTTCTTCCTCCTCTACAGTCTACTGTCAGTTTATCACCTTCCTAGTCAAACAGTACCTGAGGCTCTCCTAACCTTAAATATAAATTTGAAAAGAACACACACACACAAATTTTAGCAATCAAAATGTTTATATATCAATCAAATATATAGCAGCAAGTGCTCAAAAAAGAATTGTAAAGAATATTTTGTAATGGTAAATTTAAATGCTTAATACAACAAAAATAATTTATTTAGTGCTTTCTAATTGATGTCTACAATTTTAATTTTCTTAATTTCAGTGACTTATTCTTCCTATACCCATTTTTTCCATAACTATTAATTTTGTGAAAGGTCAATCCTATTATGTTAAGATGAAATTCAAGTTCCTTTTTAGGTACATAACTCCTAAGATGTGTTGGTTTTGTGGTAATTATTGTAATCAAAACTCTAAAAAATGTTTTATTATGTTATTTTTCAAACCACATATGGTAAATAATATGTAACAAAATGGTAAACACATAAAATGTTGTATTGGATTTATTGTACTGAGAGTTAAACTCTGTAAAACATTGTATTCATTAACATGTCCTAAATTTTAATAACCAGTAGAAGTTTAATACCAGGTGTCCAGAGGAAGAAAAACTCACAGTCATCAAGAGCGTGTGGACCTAACTTCGCATTGCGTACCCACTCAATTTTCTGTTCGCAACAACCAGTCACACTCAACTTACAAAGGTCGGGTGCAATTTTAAGTGCACATTTAAGCAGGTGGTCTACAAATTCAAAGGCACCGCAATTGCTCTCTAGTCAGAGGCAGAACTAGAAATGTACAAATGAGTGTACACGTACTAACAATCACCTGTTTAAGGGCAACACTTCTCTCCTCCTCTTCCAGGATATCATGAGGATGTTTCCATCATTCAAGATTGCAAACTTGGGGGGAGAGTCCACAGTTAAATTCAGAAAAATAACACCTGACATATACAAAGTTTTCTCTCCCCACAAACTTTTTGATTTTTTTCTAATTCATTCTCTCATTCATCAAGCATTTATTGATCACTCACATGCTAAGTATACAAAATTTAATATTGCAATACCTCCCTGCACTCCCCTTCCCACGCCCCCACCTCCACAAGTAGCTCAGTCTAGAGGAAGAGACAAACATGTCAGCAAACAATAGCAGAAGAATGTGATAAGTCTACAAGACTGTGGAATAAAGATAAAAGAGTTTTTCTCTTAGATATCTTTGAGAAGTATGTATTTTTAAATTCTTTATTTTTTATTATTATGGGTACATAATTGTTGCATACATTTATAGGGTACACGTGATGTTTTGAGACAGGCATATAATGTGTATTAATCAAACCAGGGTAACTGGGTATCCATCACCTAAAGCATTTACTACAGAAGTATATTTTTAAATGTATTTAAGTCGCATTTTAATAATTTGTTTAGGATCCTACTATGAACACTGTTCATCTCCAATATAGGCAGTCCTACCTTTTTTATACTTTATAATTGCTTTTTTATACTTTATTATAACTTCATTAGTATACACTATATATTATGTTATATATTAATACTTTATTATAATTTTTATAACTGTCTTTTTTATATTTTATCACTTAATTCACCCAAGCTATCTCTCTAACATCCACTCACTCATTTCCTGAAGGAAGATTCCTTAGAAAAGCAACTGAGAGAGACACTGGGAAGTGGAGATAGAGTGTAAATGATCATAATCCTTATATTAAAGCAAAAAAAAAAAAAATTCTAAGGCATTACCTTGCTTCATAAAATCTGCCCCAAATTACATTAATGACTAAGATACAAGGGTTGTGTGATTCTGGGGCTCTTTTACATGAGCTTTTGGTTTATTTATTATAAACAGCAGGGTTTGACAAATATTGTGACCTCTGGATTAAGTTTTTTGGAAGAGTTCATGAGGTTGGGAAAAGGAGAGTAAGCTGGCTGTCTGTACTGTAATAATAAAATGGCAAAGACTTCAGTGAGTGAGAATGAAAACCTCTGAACCAGATAAGTCCAAGTACTTACACCTGGAAAAAAAAACAGATTACACATAGTTGTTGGGCAGGCACCAAATCTGCAGGTGGCAGATACAAGCCAGGAGGGCAGTTCCTAAGGGTAGAGACGCCCCAGGATGGGACTACAGGAACACACGGCTAATCACCACAAAGAGCAGGAACTTGAGGTTTTGAGGCACACACACCTGTGGAGCTGCAACTGTGTTATAAGAACACCTGTCAGTCATGTATATCAATCACCTGGTCACATCCCACACCTCCCATAAGCCCTTCCCCTGACCAGGACAATAAAAGGAAACCACCTGGGAGTCCTCAACATCTTTCTCCACTCACGGAGACTGACTCCCACTCCTCTCTGGAACATACTCTCACTTTGCACAGCTCCTTTCTATTCTGCAATAACAGCTGTTTGTGTGGAATTGCTTCCTGTCTGTGGTCACTCTGTCACTCTGGCCCTGCTTGTGAATTTTCCAAGCAAGGAGCCAAAGAACCAGGATAACAATCCGCCAAGAGGCCCGACCTGACCTGAGGCTGACTGACTATTGTAAAACAGCAAAGACTTTGGTAAAAGAGAATGCAAATCTCTGAACCAGTAAGTCAAAGTACTCAGGTTTGGAAAAAAGTAGATTAAACATAGTCAATAATATAGTTAGACACCTGTAATCTGCAGATTCTTGATAAATCAGGACTGAAAAAAGGCACGAAATTTGAAGAATAACTGGTATAGTAAATCATTTGCCAATTTAAAGATTGTTCATTTGAAAGTTAGATTTAGTTGATATTTCTGGTTTTTAAAATCCATTTTTAATTATAAAAGTAATAAATGTTACAAGCTCAACCTGGGAACTACCCAAATGTCCATAAACACAAACTAGATGAATTATGAAACAGTCCCAAAGTGGAATATTACACAGCAATAAAAATGAATAAAAAACTACAAAAATATGTATGAATCTTAAACAACACTGAGCAGAAGTTGGACACAGAAAGTACATACTGTACATAATTTCATTTACACACAGTCCAGAAACAGTCAAAACTTATCCATGGTGGTAGCAGAAGTCCAGATAGTGGCTATGTGGAGGAGGCAGTGATTGGAAGGGAGTGCCAGCCATGTTCTTTTATTAGTGTGGCCACTGGTTACACAGTGTGTTGAGAATTCTTATGATTGTGCACTTTTTTGTATACGTCATGCTTCACTTAAGTTTACTTAAAAAATAAAATACATGTTTACTTCAGATTTTTGTAATGGAATATATTACATAGTCTTGAATCTTGCTTTTTTCCATTTAACGATTCCTAAGTATATTTCCATGTCATTTAACATTTTATGAACATGAATGTTAATACCTTCATGTATCTTAAGATATTTTTAGGCCAGGAGCAGTGGCTCACGCCTATAATCCCAGCACTTGGGTAGGCCAAGGGGTAGGGATCACTTCAGGCCAGAAGGTCAAGACCACTCTGGGCAACATAGCAAGGCCTTGTATCTATAAAAAATAGAAAAATTAGCCAGGCATGGTAGCGCTTGCCTGTGGTCCCAGCTACCTGGGAGGCTGAGGTGGAAGGATCGATTGAGACCAGGAGTTCCAGGCTGCAGTGAGCCATCATCACACCACTGCATTCCAGCCTGAGTGACAGAGTGAGACCCTGACTTAAAAAAAACAAAACAAAAAAAGAAGTTTTGAAAATATGAAAATATAACATATATACATGTATTTACATACATAAACACTAATATGTAAGGTTTTAACATAAAACCATAGTTAAAAAACCAATACAGAATAACTTTTTTTTTTTTTTTTTTTTTTTTTGAGAAAGAGTCTCACTCTGCTGCCCAGGCTGTAGAGTGCCGTGGCATCAGCCTAGCTCACAGCAACCTCAAACTCCTGGGCTCAAGCAATCCTTCTGCCTCAGCCTCCCAAGTAGCTGGGACTACAGGCATGCGCCACCATGCCCGGCTAATTTTTTTACATATATTTTTGGTTGGCCAATTAATTTCTTTCTATTTATAGTAGAGACAGGGTCTCGCTCTTGCTCAGGCTGGTTTTGAACTCCTGACCTTGAGCTATCCACCCGCCTCGGCCTCCCAGAGTGCTAGGATTACAGGCGTGAGCCACCGCGCCC
>CAUYRT010078041.1:0-15726 GCA_963574885.1 Lepilemur ruficaudatus | reverse complement strand
TTCTGCCTCAGCCTCCCGAGTAGCTGGGACTACAGGCATGAGCCACCATGCCCGGCTAATTTTTTACATATATTTTTGGTTGTCCAATTAACTTCTTTCTATTTATAGTAGAGATGGGGTCTCGCTCTTGCTCAGGCTGGTTTTGAACTCCTGACCTTGAGCAATCCACCCGCCTCGGCCTCCCAGAGTGCTAGGATTACAGGCGTGAGCCACTGTGCCCGGCCCACTTTTTAAACATTTTGATAGAATTCGCTGTGGCACATTTATGATTTTAAAGTAAAAGGAAAATAACTTATGTCTGTTTCTAATAAAAATATATAGAAATTATGGCTTACTAGTTGTCAGTATTCTCATTATAAATAACTTGAATTTTGATGCATTTTTGGAATTTTTCAGATTGTGCAAGAATCCCCATTCCTGACAATGGATCTTTTGGAATCTTGTTTTCCTTATGTCTTGCTGAGAAATGCATACCACGCAGTCTACAAACAAAGTGTTACATCTTCTGCATAAAGTATCTACTTATTCAAGACAAGCACGCATTTTTGTTGCCTAAGTTTTACCTATAAACTGTGGAACTGTTTTACCTTAAGGCCTGAAAACAGTTTGTGGATTATAAATTTCTTTCATACGGTTGTATTTTCTGATCATTGGTTTCTTAATATGGTTGTACTACAATATACTTGGTTGATTTAGGTTGGATATTCACTGAATTCACTGAAATTATTCCTATAATTTTAGAGTATCATTTGTTTGAAAAACATACATTATCTACATGTTTTTGATATTTGATAATGAAAAGAATCTTTGCTTGTTTATTTCTGAAAAAGAATTGTATTTAGTGATTATTTTAGATAGTGATATTATAGCATTCATCTGTGTGTAAATTATTTCATATAGGGAAGAGTTCTGATCTGTACCTATGGTTCTTATTGAAAACAAAATTGGATGTGCATTTCTGTGATGTTATGAATACATTTCTACTTTATTTTGAAACATTTGCCAAACTAAATACTGTAACACTGTATAACATTAAAAATGTTAAAGGACTGCTTAGTATTAGAAGCAGATCGTGTTTGGAAATTCTAAAACAGCAGCATATGTTGTTGCTTGTATAAAGCTAGTGATAATTTTTAGACTAACTTCCATGGTGCCCTGTTGGCATTAGCACTACCATTGTACCCTGCTGTATAATAAACAATCTTAGACATTTATCAATTGTTGATACAAATGTTAGTCCCTAACCACTTTTTATATATGTTTTAAATTTTTGAAATTCAAGTGTACCTGCCATAACATAAAATAAACACTAGACCGTATCATACTTTGAATGATTTTTTTTAATTATGATCCTTGGAAATTTATTCAATAATATGAAAGTTTTAGTTTAAATTTAGTTTAAAATAAACTTTGGTTTTAGAATGTCTAAGTGCAGCATTGATACCAGGTCAGCTATTATAATTTGTGTAAATGTTTTGAAAAACATTCTACTGGAAAAAAAAAATAAGAAAATAAAATTACATGACACTTTTTAAAAATTAAGAACTAAAAGAAAATTTGTATGCCATCACCTTGCTGATTGTATGTATAACCAAATGGAGAGAGTTATTTTTAAAAATGGGAAAAATTGAATGATCATGAAACTAGTGAGAATGTTGTTGAGAATTGTTACATTTGTCAGTAATGAATGGGAAAGACATAAAGGGCCTGTTGCTTGATGGTTGACATGGGGAGGGTAAAGCAGTTCATTTAGTTTGAAAACTAACCAGATGTTTTGCTCTCTTTGATTGGCATTATAAAGACTTTCTCAACAGCTTTGTATCTGGATATCATAAAGAGCTTCTGTTGTTCACAGCATCTTGCGTATATACTGCTAACGTGTTTTAAGATAAAAGAAAGCTGTTGTGAACTCAGTTATAATGGTTTTTTTGGTTCAGATATAGACAGTAGAATGGAATTGAGGTGGCACAAGATTATCATAGTATTATTTTGTGTATGATTTGTCCAGTCTATATTTACAGCAGGAAATAGTCATTATCTGTTGAAAAATTATCAGTGGTTCCATGAGGATTTTTTAAAAGAGAAATTTTAAAATGGAATCATTTTAGACCTAAAATAGCCTGATTACACACTGAAAGTTGAAACTAAGATTTAAAGATTTAATGCTGTTTGTTTCAAAATATTAGGATATTAGTGTGGTAATAATTTTGTTGGCAATGGTATCCTGAGAGGTGAAGTAGGCATTTGGGTATGTTCACTTTGGAGTAATATGTGAAAGGGCGTAAGTATGTAAATCAGCCGTTTTCTACCACTATTAGGCCAAGAAAAGATCACCCTTTATTTAATAGTCAACTGAAGTTTTTCTTGTCTAAATATTTTTCTTTTACACCAAAACAGACTGAGTGACCACCGATATACTATTTGTTCATTGCAGAAAGTTTTTCTGCCAATAATTGTGCAGAGGGGTGATTTAGAAAAAACTTAATCAAAAGTAAATTGACAGTTACTATTTTTTAACATCTTGTTTGTGTTTTTGTTTTTCTTGACACAGGGTCTCACCCGGTAGCCTGGGGTTTGAGTGCAGTGGCGTCATCATAGTTCAATGCAACCTCAAACTCCTGGGCTCAAGCAGTCCCCCATCTCAGCCTGCCAGGTAGATGAGACTACAGGCACATGCCACCATGCTTGGCTATTTTTTTTATTTTTTTGTAGAGATGGTGATCTCACTCAGGCTGGTCTTAAATTCCTGGTCTCAAGTGATCCTTCCGCCTTGGCTTCCCAAAATGATAGGATTACAGGCAATGAGCCACTGCACCCCAGCCCATCTTGTTTGTTTTAATTTTTATTTTGTTCTAAACTTATACTACAACATATTATTTTTGTTATTTTCTATACATTAATGTAATCATACCACACAAATTGGCCTGTAATCTGCTCATTTCACTCTGTAGTAGAAAAATGTCTTTGATATTCCTTTTAATGCTTATATATATATACCACAACTAATTTAACAATTTTATTTGTATGCACATTTAGGCCATTTCTTGTTTTTCACTGTTACAAAAATCGAGTATCTGTATCTTGGTGAACTTGACCTGTTATTGCTTTAGAATAATTTATCAGAAGTAAAATTTCTTTCTACCACTTTTCCGTTCATTTATTCAGCAAATATTTTTAGATGTCTGGATATAATGATGAACAAAAAGGCCCCCCTTGAGTTTGCATTTTAATGATGGTAGACAGTATGGGAGCAAACTTCAGACAGTGATAGGGAAGTACACAAGATGATGTGCTGGGAAGTGAGGAGGGAGGTGATGGGGTACTACTTTAGAAAGTTATCAGGAAAGACCTTTGTTAGAGAACTGATAAAAAAGAAGGATGAAAAGGAACCAGAAATGTGCAGAGGGAGGAATAGTGAACATAAAGGTACAGAAGTCAAACACAAACTTGGCATGTATGAGAATTTAGAAGTGTACCAATTAGTGTCTCTGTCACAAAGAATGCTCAAGGTCCCTCTAGGATGCTCATTGGGCCAGCCAGCTGTTTTCCTTTTCTGGTTGCCTACCTTCCTTTTTTCTTCTTTGCTTATACAATCAGCATTCTCAAATCCAGTTTAATGTAGGTTGGTTAATAAAGAAGGAAACGGACATGAATTCAGTGATACGCTACGTCATTAAAGTGAAAATAGTAAAGTCTCTTATACACAATCAGGCCTTCTAAACCAGGCTCAAATTCTATCAGGCAGTGAATTGTAACCTATTGATGAATTTGGTATGTAATCATGCCCATTCTATTATAATGACTTGCCTTTTTGAGATTTTGGCTATGTTATTCTTAAGACTTTTGTGAATAATCCTTAAAGTAGGAACTCCTTACTATCTTTCATCTTTATAGTCACTTGAAATGACAGCATAAACCATCATTTTATTTGATAGCCTTAGCCTGAGTTTCCAAATAGACAACCTGCCCTCTTTTTCTGAAGATTTGCCACTACTGCCTTTGGGGAAAAGTATTTGATTGAAATATTAAATGTTTTATTTTTTGGTACAAAAATGATTTTTTAGTTATTTGGTCCTGTTGAAAGGAAATTTAAATAATATTTATTGACTCTACTTTGGTATTATTTTCAGAGTGGAAAGTTGATTTTAGTGTATTAAAATTTCATTTATTTTTGTATGGGCTGAACTTTCCATGTACATTGCTGTTATTAACAGTCCAGATCAAATGTGTCTAACTCTGGAATGTTTTATTTCCCAGAAAAATATTCAGCCTGTCTTTTTGGCCTACAGATAACAAAATAGCATAAATTAGCAATCTGAAGTCAGGAACCTAGCTACTGACGGTCAAATCTCATTTCTGGTTTACGTGCACCCCTCACCCCCAACACACTTACCTTCTTCTTTCTCTTAAAGATTGAGATGGATGGACAAGTTCTTGGTGCACGAGTATTGTGGTGAGCCTCTTACATGAGGTCCACAAACCTGGCATTGGGCGACCTGGAGATGAGACTGTACTGGGTATGTAACCTTGGTGATTGCCTTGTCCCAAGTGTGGTGTATGGCTGAGTCACACTGATAGTGCACTGAAATACACATATTGACCATATGTTCTACGCTGAGTCTTGAAATTGATATTTGGCCAAGGCCTAAACTGAAGATTACTCATCATAGAATATGCTTCCAGAATCTGCGAATAAGTATGAAATTTTATTTGAAAATTGTTACAATGTTACTAAAACATTGTGTTTTTAAAATTTAATGTAGTGTTGAATCATTAATTTCTCAGTGTTGTCGGCTGCTAAATTGCTCCCAAACTCATTAAACTGCTAATTTAAGATATAAAGTATAATAGTTACTTTAAAAAGTATAGAGTGGGAAGGAACTCATGATGAAGTTACTACCAAATTACTATATGTGTTTTCTATTAGTAATTGATTAAGATAAAAGCATTTGCTCTTTAACTCCTAGATTTGAAGATTTGATGGTCAGTGGTGATAAATTTCATTGAAGCATTCTCACAAACTGAAACTTTGTGCACTACTCGACGTTTTCCGAATGTTTTCAGAAACAAACCTAACGTGTTGCCCTTGTATATTTTCTGGCATGTATTTATTACATCACACAATTACTTGAGAAAAAAATTGTCCCTAAGCCTTGTGCTGTGGTCTGAATAATTCTGTTCCCCATTCCCCAAATTCATGTGTTGAAATCTAATCACCAATGTGACAGTATTAGGAAGTGGGGCTTTTGGGGAGGTGATTAGGTCATGAGGGTGGATCACTCATGAATGAGATTAGTGCCCTTATAAATAAAAGAGCTCCCAGAGAGCTGCCTTTCCCCGTCCATCATTTGAGGATGCATCAAGAAGGTAAAGCAAACCCTCACCAGACACCAAATATGCCAGCACCATGATCTTGCTATAGCAGACCAAACGGACTGACATCTTGGTTCTAGAAATGTGGCACTGGGACAATGTAACTGGCTCTTAAGATGACAATATTGTTTATCCATTTGCATATCTTTTTTTTTTTTTTAATTAGACTGAGTCTCACTCTGTCAACCAAGCTGGAGTACTGTGGTGTGATCATAGCTCACTGCAGCCTCAAATTGCAAAGGATCCTCCTGAGTAGTTGGGACTATAGGTGCCTGCCACAATGCCCGGCTAGTTTAGTTTTTTAGAGATGGGATCTCACTGTGTTGCCCAGATGGGTCTTGAACTCTGGGCCTCAAGCAATTCTCCTGCCTCAGCCTACTGAGTTCCTGGGATTACAGGAGTGAGCCACTACTTTCGGCTTTTGCATATTATCTTTAATTGCACGCACACCAGTTTCAGAGTCTTCCTTGAGTAGAGAATCTCCACAGCAGGTATCACAATAAATATTGTTCATTTATTCCTAACCCAATGTGATAATTATCGCAGTTGACTAATGTGGAAACTGAAGCTCAGGAAAGGTAATTTGTACAAAGACAAACTGTAAGGAAGTAGCAGAGGTCAAGATTTAAATCTGGCCTCAGAGCTGTATTCTTACCATTGCATTACCTTTCAGATCTGTCACGTCTGAATGTGGACTTGTCTACCCAATAGCATTTGAAACTGCTTTACGGCAATTTAACTACAGCTCAAGGGACAGAAAATAACACTGAGCACTTACATTAAGCTACTCTCAATACTAGACATTTTCATGCCCTTCATTTAATCTCTGCAACCAAATTGCTCAGTAAGAATTATTTTCTAAATTGATTTTCATAAATGAATGTGGAAACTGGCTAGCAGAACTTTAAGTTCTTTGTCCCAGTGTCACAGAATTATTCAGTGACAGTGCTGAGATTAAAATCTATTGCTTTTGGATTTCTAGTCCGTATTTTTTCTACTGTATCATGCTCTTTCCCAAAGTACTGAAATACATTTCCTGGGTAAATGACAGTGGGCTTGTGAGCAACTGCGCCTACTTTCTGTCCTTCCTGATCCTAAAGTTGTTTCTTTGTTTCTTTACTTTTACTTAATGATCCTCCTCAGCTTAATCTCTACTGAATCATTTCTTTTCCAGTCTGTCTCTGCCCCACATATATAGTAGACAGTATGCTACATATTTACCAGTTTAGAAAATACTCATTTTATTTTTAACTCTCAAACTCAGTACTTTCTATGTAAACAAAAAATGATGTTTTGATTATTTTGTGAAGCTGTTGAAGTGAGATCCTACTTGAGAATATGCAACACCACGCCCAGTGCTAGATTTAGTGTAGGAAGCTCTCTACGTGTGATTGATTGAGCCTTTTTGAAAGATGAACTTATCTTCAAGATAATAGCTAATCCCTGAATGGGCAGCCTATTATGTAGCAATGATTGTAATAGTGGGGCGTTTTATAGCTAGAGAGAGCCTTTGCGATTATTTAGTTCAGCCTACTCAAGGCTTAGGTAATTTAACCAAAGTCACGTGTGTCGATATTTGGGGACTAGAATGCTGGCTGCTTGATTCTTGGTTTGTATAGTGCTCCTTCTGTGCCATGCTGCCACATATATGCTGATCATATGTGTGTGTGTGTGTGTGTGTGTGTGTGTGTGTGTATGTGTGTTATACAGTCATAGTCATTAATAATGAACTGGTTCCTGGTAGAATTTGGGGGGTGGATGTGAGTCGAGGTAGGATGCCATGGCATCAGACAAATCCAGGGTTTGAATCCTAGTTCTGTTACTTATGGACAAGTTACTTCTCTGAGTGTGTTTCCCTAAGTGTAGAATGGGGATAATATCTACTTCAAAGGGCTTTTGTAAGCATTAAATAAGATTATAATATTGTAATCATTAAGTAAGATAATAATATTTTATTGCATATAAATTGATGATATGGGGGGGGGCAGTTGCCGCAGAGTAGACATTCAGTAAGTGGTGGTGGTTTCTCTGATATTATTAGGCTGTTTGGTTTCACTTCTTTTTTTTTTTTTTTTTTTTTTTTGAGACAGTCTCACTCTGCTGCCCAGGCTAGAGGCCGTGGCGTCAGCCTAGCTCACAGCAACCTCAAACTTCTAGGCTCAAGCGATCCTTCTGCCTCAGCCTCCCAAGTAGCTGGGACTACAGGCATGTGCCACCATGCCCGGCTAATTTTTTTTTCTATATGTTTTAGTTGGCCAATTAATTTCTTTCTATTTTTTTTAGTAGAGACCGGGTCTCGCTCTTGCTCAGGCTGGTCTTGAGCTCCTGACCTCGAGCAATCTGCCCGCCTCGGCCTCCCAGAGCGCTAGGATTACAGACGTGAGCCACCGCGCCCAGCCTGGTTTCACTTATACAATTGCCTTCAAAGAGTTTATCATGGATTTTATGAATAGTATAATACCAAAACCTCCGTTCATGAGAATGTGACATTTTTATGTCAGTCTATTTCAGTTCTGCTCTGAAAGTCTTCACATTATCTTAAATAGGAAAGAGTGGTGTTTTTTTTTTTATGTAACTTTAAAAAAAATGCTAAAATTAGTTCTAAGACTGCATATAGTATGTATGTTATATTTCTGTGTACACAACAGATGTATAAGATGTAAAGCTTGTAATTTCAAATGTCATTGCAGTTCCCAAAACAATTGCAACAATTGCTCTTTGGAAGCCACCGTGCTTTTCCACATGCTATTTCCTACCTCTGGAACGGAATGTTCTCTTATTCTGACTGGCAAACTCCTGATCATACTGTAAACAGCAAGCTTAAATATCACATCCCCGTTCCTTACCACACCATCCTATTTCTTCTAAACCTTGTAAATGCCTTTATTATGGTACTTATTGAATCGTAGTGTAATTGTCACACATCTCTGTTCTCCTTTGATTCTGGGACTGCCTTAAGGTCAGGGTCTACGTTTATTTCATCTTTCTGTGTGTTTAGTCAAATCCCCAACCCAGCATAGCTCTCAGAAACTATTATACTTGGAGGTGGAAAAAGCTGGTGGCTGTAAGGATACTATAGACCCCCATTGGTAGAGATGCCTTTTGCTTCATGTTGGGAACAAGTGGTTATATTTCTCTTTGTTCTTGAGAAGCAGGGCCTCATGAGGTACAGGTAGATAAGGATTTCCAGTACCTAAAATAGTGGCACCTCAATCGTGACAAAAGAAGTAGCTTCTGAGATTTCTCCCAATGAGGTAATCCACTTGTCTGGGATGTCTGGAGAGAAGATGCAGAAATCTGAGCCTCTTGTATAAGTAGGCAAAAGGGTGGGAGTATTGGTGAGAGATCAAAAAGGTGTTCCATGTTACAAAAATAATTTGTAAATCTGGAAATGTAAGTGAAATGCCAAAAGCAAAGAAGAGAGGCCATCAGAGAAATTCCAGAATGACTACTTAGGTCATTGTTCTGAAATAAAGAAATGATCCTTTATTTTTGTGACTCACCTCTAGCTACAGTCAGTACTTCATAAAAAAGGCAGGAGCTTTGAGACACTTAACTGTAATCTTATCCATTTGCAGCAACACCTCCCGTACTTAAGCTGGTCTGATGATCTCATGTCACCAAGCACAAGGATTAGTAAACCTTGAAATTTTATTCTATCAGTACTAACTCCTCATCTCTTCTCAAGATTGCATGAGCAAATCCTTTGGCAGCTGATCACACAGTGAGGACCGACAAGGCTTATAGGCTTTCAAGACAACAGAATACCCTTGGAGAATGAATGCCTCTGCTGCCAGAGGTCACAGCACCCAAAAAGTAACTAGAGGAAGCAGCTGATGACTTCTGTAGTGAGTTCTGCTATTCCTGTCACATCCAAACACAGGCCCAAGGGTTGCTGGCAAGTGAACTAATATCATGCCTCTAATCTGAAGGATAGATCACATAACTCTGAACTATACTCTCTTCAGCTGTCAACCATACAACCTGCTAGAAAAGCAAAGTCTTAATATTTACATTCTATGCAGATTATTATATTTGGAAAATAGATTGTTTAGAGAAAAGCTTCCGAATCCCCCAAGCTACCCTATGTGAAGCCTGTTCTACAAATTCTGCTTTCGTTCATATATTAACCTTATTGTACCTTTTGAAGGAGAGGTTCCTAAAAGTGTATGCAGAAGGTGAGCCCTCAGAATGAGTTTAATTGCCTCTCTGTGTGAGAGGGAGGAGACCTTGAGAGTACCTGTAACCCTGGGGGGAACACCCAGGTAGAGGTGCTCACAGCATGCTCTGACGACTGGCAAGGTTGGAGTCCCAGCCTAAATAATCACATCTGCTCTCAGTTGTATCACCCTTTACAAAATTTGATTTCTTTGATGGAAACGGGGAGAGAAGGCTAGTAAATGTTCCTCTGGGCACCAGAAGAGCCCCTCCTCAAGAACAAAGGAAAATCATTACTTGCTTTCAACATTACACAAAAGGCATCTCTACCAATGGAATTCTCCAGCCAGCAGCCTTTCCCACCTTACGGTATATTCTCTGTGGAGGAAATTTATTAGAAAGGAATTTGTTTCCTTTTGAGTCTTAAAATTAATAGTAGAATCCCTCATGTCATTCTAAGTGACTTCAGTTCTAAAAGTGATCAGAAAAGGAGAGAATACACTATTATGGTAATTTACAGTGTGGAATGTCCTGAAAAGTGGTTATACTGGGTAGTGGGTTTCTGAAAAATTATTTACTAGAGTCCCTCCGTTTTCTCTCTTAACTATTTTAATTGATTTTTTAAAGATTGATTTGCTAAGAGTTTTCATTTAAAAGCAATGCATGAGTAGGAAAGTTAAAGAAATACAAATTGTTAGCTTTAAATCTACTCATCCTGGCAGCAATTATGTATCTTTCCAAGGTCCAAAATCTCAGCAACTGTTATTTCATCTCCACTTTCTTTCCCTATGTCACATAAATTATAAACTTAGAAATAATAATGTCATGTCCTAGCATTGATTCAACAAATAATAATTTTTAATACATACTATGTCCTAGATACTGGGCACAGAATGATAAAGTACAAAAGAAAGCTAACTAATTAAAAACACAGTTTAACTAGTCTATGACTACATGCCCTGCCCACGGTTTCATTTAAGGGGAGATAACCACTAATGGGGCTTCCTCCTGCGATTGTACACTCTGATCCCAATATGTGACTTCTTCTCCCAGCTACAACTGATTAAATGCGGGAGGAAATCTGATCCAAGGGGAGTTAGTCCAATGGCTTGTAAATGGTGGGCTGGTTTTTATCAGACTTTTCTCACACAAATTAGAACCAAGAGTCTGAGGATTTTGGTGGATACTTAAGCTGAAAGCTTTATGAAGTAGGGGCTGAGCAGCCATTGTAGGGTTTCCCGTACTTCCATGTGATGAGGGCAGAGAGCATGAGAGAAAGCTGTTCAGGAAGAAAGAATGGAGCAGATGCACAGGGAGAAGCAAAGAAACATGAGAGGATGAGAAGGAGAAAACAGCCAGACTCCTTTCATTTAAATTAATTTGGCTAGATGTATACTCTTGCAACCAAAAGGGCCCTGTGCAGAGAAGATCCCTGTCTTAGTTCATTCTCTGTTGCTATTACCTGAGACTGGGTAAATTATAAAGAAAAGAAATTTATTTCTTATAGTTCTGGAGTCTGGGAAGTCCAAGGTCCAGGGGTTGCATCTACTGAGGGCCTTCTTGCTAGTGGAGACTGTCTCTGGAATCCTCAAGTGGCACATGGTGAGGGGGTTCATGAGAGAGAGCCATGCAGTTTTTATAACAGACTCATTTTTGTGATAACTAATCCACTCTCTCGATAGCCCATTATGCATTAATCTATGAACTTATTCATAGATTAATCCAATCATAAGGGTATAGCCCTTGTGACCCAATCACCTTCCAAAAATCCGACCTCTCAACACTACTACACTGGGAACCAAGAACCAAATTCTTTTTTTTAAAAACAGGACACAAAGCATCAGTTTTATTGTGCATTCAAGCTTATGGTAACAACTCAGAGTAAATTTCCAGTGTTTTCACACTTAATTATGGCCATACCAACACATGAACTTCGGGGAAACACATTCAAACCATAGCAGTCCTCCATAAATATTTGTTGAATGAATGAATACACAGTGCATTTCATCCTAAATGCTTGCTGTGTATGCTAAGTATGGTCCTAAATGCTTGGTGTGTACACTAACTAGATATGGTCCCTCACAGAGCTTATGGTATATTGGAGGACACAGACTTTACATATTTGATCTTGATCAGAACACAAGCATCAACGTATCATCTGATACAGGAGACAGGTGGTAAAACTAAACAGGAACTCAGGTGAAAGTTTTAATGTTGTTAATCATAGCCAATGGATAGGTGACTGCATTAGAAAATTAGTATGGTATCATTAGCAAACAAAATAAATTACACTTAAATTCAACCTTGGCTGGATTTCCTTCCTTCCTTTTTCTTTCTTTTTGAAATCTGGCTATAGTATTGCGCTAGTGCACATATTTTATTTTGGTACAGGGCATGCATAACAGAATAAGTGAGAAGCTATAAATGTTAGAGCATATATTTAGACCAATGATTAAGGAGCAATTTTGTCAAGTTGCACTCTAACATTCAAATTCCATTTTTATTATGGCTAATTAGCCAAGCATTTGCAATTCTGAACTCCACAGAACGGGGGAAAAAATGAATTAACTTATTACAGTAGATCATTGAATTTGTTAAATGCATCTTTCCTAATTCATACTCTCTCCCTTTTGCTAAGAAAAATGCCTTTCTTGAATATGTAACTTTTACAGGTCACTGGAAAAGAGTACTACACAACAGGATTATTACAATGTGCTAAAAGGTGGCACTTGTTTCTCAATGACATGTAGAGAGCTCATGTGAAACCTCTTTGATCTTTGCTGGCTTTTTAGCTGAAAGGATTTGGAAATCTTTTTGGCACTGGCAAAAACAGAACTGTGGTGGCTGTTTGTAGTTGGTCGATTAGCAACTATAGCAAGTCTTTATTGAAGCCAGTTTATTAATACATAATGGGTAACATGTTGCCTTAAAGGCAAAAGCATATTTTTCTTATATCAAAAAGCTCCCCCAATTTTTGCCAATATCCAAAGATATTTAAAATGGATCCACATTTTCTTTTTCAGTCCATCCTGTGATGAGGAATAGGATTGCAACCCTCTCAATCAACTTCAGCAGTTTTTTAAGGAAAAGGAATTTTTCATGATGTAATTGATATCATAACTTCTCAGCTGGACGTAAGCTTTCAAGGGCTAAGTCCATTTGCTGATTTGTTTGCATTTTCTCCAACTAAAAGAATTCAAAGATGTGAAGTGTCTATTGTGAAGAATGCATGAATAATGCAAAATTCACTCTCAAGTGCCCTATCAGAAAGGCCTATCAGAAATACAGTTATTGCTGTCTAATAAAATCATGAAAAACTTAAATTGAAAAAAGTATAACCATCTCAAATTCATTGAGGCAGTTATAAAGAGTATGTAAGGGCAGGTTTCTCCTGAAATCTGTTTTGTTTTGTGTTTTAATAATTCCCATCAACAGCAGTCTGTTTTCCCAATGTAAAGATAGGTGTTATTCAGCATAAAAGTTCAAACAGCTGGTGGGGGAGGAACAAAAATGATGTTGCAGAACTAATTGATGAGTTTGCTAGCTCCAAACCGTGACAGCCATTCATAGATCACTTAAAAATTTGAAGTTTGAAGTGACAGAATATTGACATATTTTCATGGTTTGAGAGTTTACATTTCAATGTTTTCCATATAGTCTGTTTATAACAGAGTATATAAAATATGAATTAGCTATATAAGGTAAAGTCATGAACTTATTGCCATTTTTCTGGTCTTATTCATATATTATAACAGGCTGGCCTGTGAATTAACCCCCTTCCTACATGTTTGAATTGCCCATCGCTTTCAAGGGTGGGGAACCTTTTCGGGTTGGAAGGCCACATTAATTTAGCCATAATCAAATAAGGCTGCATTCAAGAAACTTCAATTAGATATACTTAAAAATTGTACATTATTTTGTAAAAATCTAACTGTTATGTACTTAATAATTTCAAAAAATGAAAACTATTTGTTAATTTTAAAATTAACTAACCTTTTAATGACTTTGTTGTGTCTGCTTTTTGTTGGAAAGCATTTGAATATTTGGTTGCAGCATGGAGGTCTGCAGTTTCTTTTGATTCTCTAGATGAGTATCAGTCATTTGTGACCTTAAGAGCATCTGATTTGGGTTAGGTAGGAGAATGTAGATTTGCAACAATAAGTGATTGAAAAGCAAGAAGCATTTTTTGGGCGTGTTGCTGAAGACGTGGGTATTCTACTGCATTTTTCCACATTTCAATTGGATGTTTCTTAGCATCAAACAATGACTTCAAAATGTTGTCTACTAAGATCTCAATGAATTCCATCTGTAGTTCTTTAGGTGCCTTGGTGATATCAACTAGGTGAAGCTAAAATGCTCATTTGAATGTGATGTCATAATTCTCAAAGTCAGTGAATGTTTTGTTGTAGTCTCCAATTAATAGGTTAATAACAGCTGCATAGTCTTCAAGTGATTCGCATGTATCATCCTGCTCATCAGTGACCTTTGCTAACTGTGGAAAAGGTTCATCAAAATTTCCTTTGAAGAATTATTTTGAAAAAACAAAGCTTTTTTTTTTTTTTTTTTTTTTTTTTTTTGAGACAGAGTCTCACTTTGTTGCCCAGGCTAGAGTGCCGTGGCATTAGCCTAGCTCACAGCAACCTCAAACTCCTGGGCTGAAGCAATCCTTCAGCCTCAGCCTCCCAAGTAGCTGGGACTACAGGCATGCACCACCATGCCCGGCTAATTTTTTCTATATATATTTGGTTAGCCAATTAATTTCTTTCTATTATTAGTAGAGATGGGGTCTTGCTCTTGCTCAGGCTGGTTTCGAACTCCTGACCTTGAGCAATCCACCGGCCTCAGCCTCCCAAAGTGCTAGGATTACAGGCGTGAGCCACCGCGCCCGGCAAAAAAAAGATAGCTTTTTTTGAAATGCTTGGATTTTTTTGCCACATATCATATATAGACTTAGTTTTACCTTGCAAAGAAATAAATTCAAGTCACTTTGATTTGACTTATACCACACAGAAATACTATATTCCTATAGAAATCTTTAAGTAATTCACATTGCTGATTCTGTTTTTCATAAAAGTTATTGTCGCAGAGATAAAATTTTGGCTAACACCTGTCCCTGCGATAGCCAGTGCGCTTTAGAATGATACAGCAAATCCACACTTAATACCTCGGGGTTCAACTTTAGCATGTTACGCATTTGACACTGCCATGTTGCATTCCCATGAATATAGTCAACAGTACTTATAACTTGTTGCAAAGTGTCTCTTAAAGTAGTAGCTTTACCATCCTGAGCAAGAGTGAGACCCCGTCTCTACTAAAAAAAATAGAAAGAAATTAGCTGGGCAACTAAAAATCTATGTAGAAAAAATTAGCTGGGCATGGTGGCACATGCCTGTAGTTCCAACTACTCGGGAGGCAGAGGCAGGAGGATTGCTTGAGCTCAGGAGTTTGAGGTTGCTGTGAGCTAGGCTGATGCCACAGCACTCTAGCCTGGGCAACAGAGCAAGACTCCGTCTCAAAAAAGAAGTAGCTTTAGCACAGAGATTTTGCTAATGCAAGATACAATGAAAAGAGAGCGTCTGTATCTGTTAATACTATTTTTATCTGTGCAATAAACCCTTCATGTTTTCCTGTCATAGAAGGTGCACCATCTTTACATACACTCACTAAATTTACTTACCAAATTCAGTCCAACTTCACAACATTTATCTTGAAAGTTATTGAAGATATCTATCCTCCATGTTCTGATGGCAAGAGTACCCAAAATGAGTAACTCTTCATAGCAAAGAAAATCTTCTGTTATGACCTGAATGAAGTATAAAACCTGTGCTAAGTCAGTAGTACTAGTTGATTTGTCCAAAACCATTGAATAACATATATTTTCCTTTCTCAAGTATTGCATGAAGTTGTTTTGTTAAGTTGAAGGCTAATTCATGCTGCTGATCAGTTATAGTTCTCCTTGAAAGAGGCACTTGTTTGTACTTTGAAACGTTATCAGAGTCTAAGCATCCTACAACTTGAACAATGCATGCTTTCACAATTTCTGTATCACTGAATGGCTTCCCTTTTTTCCCCAAGTATATAAACTACTTTATAAGTTGCTTCAGTGGCATTATTTCCAGGTTTTTTTTTTGGAGACAGAGTATCACTCAGTCACCCTGGGGTAGAGTACAGTGGCATCATCATAGCTCACTCCAA
>CAUYRT010078037.1:0-31882 GCA_963574885.1 Lepilemur ruficaudatus | reverse complement strand
TTTTTTTCTTGAGACAGAGTCTCACTCTGTTGCCTGGGCTAGAGTGCTGTGGCGTCAGCCTTGCTTACAGCAACCTCAAACTCCTGGGCTCAGTTGATCCTCCTGCCTCAGCCTCCTGAGTAGCTTGGACTACAGGCATGCGCCACCATGCCCGGCTAATTTTTTCTATATATACTTTTAGTTGGCCAATTAATTTCTATTTTTTAGTAGAGACAGGGTCTCGCTCTTGCTCAGGCTGGTTTCAAACTCCTGACCTTGAGTGATCCACTCGCCTCAGCCTCCCAGAGTGCTAGGATTACAGGCGTGAGCCACCACGCCTGGCCTGTAGTAGTTTTAATGTGATAAAGATACCCTAGAACTCAAACTAATTGCTCTTGAGGGACAAAGTTGGAAGACTCACACTTCCTGATTTTGAAATGTACTACAAAGCTCCAGTAATCAAGACAGTCTGGACTGGCATAAAGATAGACACATAGACAAATGGAATGGAATTGCAAGTCCAGAAAGAAAACCTTACATTTAGGCCGGGCGCAGTGGCTCACGCCTGTAATCCTAGCACTCTGGGAGGCCGAGGTGGGTGGATCGCTCAAGGTCAGGAGTTTGAAACCAGCCTGAGCAAGAGCGAGACCCCGTCTCCACTAAAAATAGAAAGAAATTAATTGGACAACTAAAAATATATACAAAAAATTAGCCGGGCATGGTGGCACATGCCTGTAGTCCCAGCTACTGGGGAGGCTGAGGCAGAAGGATCATTTGAACCCAGGAGTGTGAGGTTGCTGTGAGCTAGGCTGACGCCACGGCACTCTAGCCCGGGTAACACAGTGAGACTCTGTCTCAAAAAAAAAAAAAAAGAATAAGAAAACATTACATTTATGGTTGTCTTAGTCCATTTAGTGTTGCTATAACAGAATACCTGAGGCTGAGTAATGTATAAAGAAAAGAGGTTTGTTTAGCTTATAGTTCTGCAGGCTGAAAAGTTCAAGGGAATGGCCCTGGCTTCTAGTGAGGGCTTTTGTGTTGTGTCGTAACACACAGAAGGTCAAAGGGGAAGCAGACGTGCATACAGGCAAAACCCCAGGGCTTCCTGGTTTTATAACAATCCTCTCATGAGAGCTAATCTAGTCTCACCAGAGCAAGAACTCAATCTCTATCCCAAGAATGACACTATGCTATTCATGAGGGATCTGCCCCTATGAACTGAACACTTCCTACTAGGCCCTACCTCCCAACACCACCACATTGGGGACCAAATGCCAACATGCATTTTTGTGGGGATAAAGAAGTCATACCCAAAGCATGGCAATGAAGAATGTAATTGACCTTGATTTTTGACAATTCAATAATGGAGAAAATAGTCTTTCAATAAGGTGCTAGGACAACTGGATATCCACATGTGAGAGAATTTAGACTCTTACACCATATACAAAAATAAACTAAAAATGGGTCAAAGTCAAACACTTAAATGTAAGAGCAAAAACTATAAAACTGTTAGAAGAAAATATAGGCATCAATCTTTGTGACCTTGGATTAGGCAGAGGTTTCTTAGATATCAAATCAAAAGCACAAGTGACAAAAGAAAAAATAAAACAGACTACATCGAAATTAAAATTCTGCTTTAAAGGGCACCATTAAGAAAGCAAAACACAATGGACAGAATGGAAGAAAATATTTGTAAATCATATACCTGATAATGGACTTGTATCCAGAATATATAAAGAATGTTTACAATTTGACAATAAAAAGACAAATCCCTCAATTGAAAAATTAGCAAAGGATCTGAATAGACATTTCTCCAAAGAAAATATATAAATGGCTAATAAGCACATGTAAAGATGTCAACATCATTAGTCATTAGGGAAATGTAAACTAAAAACCATAATGAGATATCACTTCATAACCATCAAGATGGCTATAAGCAAACAGATAATAGCAAGTGTCGACAAGGATGTGAAAAAACTGGAACCTTCTTACATTTCTGGTGAGAATGCAAAATGGTGCAGCCCCTTTGGAAAAATGTTCAGTAGTTTCTCAAAAAGTAAAGCATAGGGTTACCATATGGCCCAGCAATTGCATTGCTAGATATATACCAAGAAAAAAAAACATATATGCACACAATAAACTTGCATGCAAACGTTCACAGCAGCATTAGTCACAATAGTTAAAAAGTGGAAACAACCTAAATGGCCATCAACTGATGAATGGATAAACATAATGTGATATATCCATACAATGGAATATTATTTAGCAATAAAAAGAAATGAAATACTGATATATGCTAAAGATGGATGAACCTTGCAAGCATCATGCTTAGTGAAAGAAGCTGGTCACAAAAGGGAAAACATAGGCGGGGTGAGGTGGCTCACACCTGTAATCTTAGCACTTTGGCAGGCTGAAGCAGGAGGATCGCTTGAGGCCAGGAGTTTGAGATCAGCCTGAGCACCATAGTGAGACTCTGTCTCTACAAAAAAATAGAAAAATGAGGCAGGCGTGGTGGCGCATGTCTGTAGTACCAGCTACTTGGGAGGCAGGAGGATCAGTTGAATCCAGGAGTTTGAGGTTGCCGTGAGCTATGATGTCACACTGCACTCTAGCCCAGGCAACAGAGGGATATCTTGTCTCAAAAAAAAAAAAAAAAGCACAAACATTATATGATTCCATTATTATGAATGTCCAGAATAGGCAAATCTATAACGACAGAAAATAGAGTAGTAGCTGTCAGGAAGAAAGGTGAATTAGAAGGTACAGGGTTTCTTTTTGGAGTAATGAAAATGTTCCTGATTTAGATCATGATGATGGTTGCAAAGTTTTGTGAATATACTAAAAACTAATGAATTATATGCTTTAAAATGGTAAATTTTATGGTGATTTAGATTTGAAAAAAGAAAGACAAGAAAGCATAAGAGACCTTAAAGTTTACCTAAATATAAAACAAAACAAACAAAAAAAATTAAACCTTTTTCTATGATTTGAATTCAATTTTTTTTTACATTTCAGAATATTGTGGGGGTACACACGTTTTGGTTACATGAATTACTTTTGTACAGTTTGAGTAAAAGTTATAAGTGTGTCCATCACCCAGGCAGTGTGCACTGTACCCGTTAGGTATGAATTTACCCATCTGTTCCTCCCCTCTCCCTGAATTCAGTTTTATAAATGTTGTCTTTTTTCTTTCAACAATAATCATAATGATAAGAATAGCAGCTACTTATTAAGCACTCACAAGACACTGTACCGACTATTTTATACTTGGTATTCTCTTCCAAATCATCTCAATGACCTTGTACATAGAGGTTATTATCCCATTTTACAGAAAGAAAACTGAAGCTTAAAGATCTGCCCAAGGTCATATAAGGTAACTAAATCCGATGCCAGAGGTTCCCTTATATCATTTTGTTTCCCTTAAAAGAATGTTTTATTGGTCTCCAATACTAAGTTATTTTTCACTGTATTATGTTGTTCTTCCTAATTCCATCAGCAAATTAGATATCATTTTAGGGCCCAGTATTAAATAATGATCTTTCCTCCTCAGTTTGTTGATCACAGGAAAAGACAGAAAAAATTCCCATACAACAAGTTTTCATTTGTGTCAAATTACAGAGTTCTATAAGTACAAGATTATGATTTGAATATTATAATATAACATTTGGCACATTATTTAATTATTCAAAGTTTATTACTTGTTTGAGTGCACATTGAAGAGATTATTTGGCATAATTTGGCAAGATAAATATTTCTGTACCTATTTTGACTATTTATCATGTATATATCTTGTATATTTATGTAAGTATGTATGTACATGTTTTATGTATACACACATACTCCTAAATTATATATATTTGTATAAAAAGCTCAAGATTGATGTGTTAAGATTAATTCATTTAAAAAACCTATTATATTAAATTGCATCTGCATTCAAAGCAGAAATGTAAAAAAGACTAAACAATTTACTAAATACACATGAATTTACAAAGTGATTGAAAATGAAATAAAAATTTCTATTGAAATGTTATATTCTTGTCTAATTGACATTTAAGTGGCACTATCAAACTATGGAAATAAACATCATTTTTAGGTTGAGATAATAAAGATTCTATGAGCATTACTGTACCGTCTAGATTAAGACTGAACATTATTATAGTAGGAAAAGTTGGCAGATAATTTTCTTCTTTATTAATATGGGAATTCTCAGGAAGCAATCGGGGGGCTGTGTCTGTACTCCTGGGCTTGGGTTTTCTGCGGTTCCATCAGTGGAAGTCTGGTTTCTCAGGAAAGGTGCAGCCAGTCCGTCTAATTATGACACTTGCTGCGTAGTGGCCAGCACGGATGCATTCGGTCAGAGGCTTTTCAGAGACCAGTTGAGACAGAAAACCTAGAACACGCAAAAAAGAAGAACATGAGTATTGTCTAACAGCGTGAGAAATGTCATATTTGCTCAGACCAAAATACGGTCTAAGCACCTACCTCTTTCTTCAGCCTTGAGAGTAAGTGACAAGTCTCAAGCAGGAGGTCTTTCCCAAACGTCATGAGCTTCCCCTCACATTTTTTCTAAAGAGCTCAAGTTGGGACATGCCGATTCGCCATCAAGTCAATCTGGTCTTTCTAAGCCTAACCCATCATGCTTTCCTTTCACTTTGAGATTAAAAGTTTATAAGAAAGAAATACTGGCCAAATAATATTACTTTGGATCTTTATAGCTGAGAATTTATTACTTATCCCTCTTCCCTTCCCTCTAGATTGTTGTTATTCCTAGCTATTTGGACAAAATTCTATTATCTAGATGTCTCCCCAAATACAACTTTGAGAGATGAAAAGTTATAAAGGACTTTACATCTCCCTTTCATTCCCGGAAGTAAAAGTGAAATAATTTCTGTAGTCAAGCACAATGGACCAGCTTGACATTAAAATAAATTATGATAAGGTAAAAAAAAAAAAATAGTGTTGAAGACTTCTGCTTCTGACCAAGATGGAATAAAAGGGACCAGACTGACTTTTCTACCAGAAACAACAAAACAAGACAAAATATATGAAATGAAGTTTTTCAAATATTGTACATCAGCCACAAAGGATTCATGAAAGAGGGGAAACAAATGAGGTAAAGCATAAAATTGCTCTAGCATACTGCCTAGCGAGAGTTACCAGGCTACAACACAAGGAAGGACACCTAGACAGATCCTTAACAGTATCACTGAGTTGAGAAGATGGAATTGGGAGTCTAAATAGGCCTCAATTAGTAAATCGCTAGGCATACTGACAGAGAGAGAGAGAAAGAAGACACAAATTATCAATATTAGGAATGACAGGAGTGGTATCACTATAGAATCTACATATATTAAAAAGATAATTAGGAAACATCAACAACATAAGCCAGCAGATTGACAAGTTACATGAACAGGACAAATTCCTTGAAAGTCACAAACTATGAAAGCTTACTCAGAAAGAAATAGATAACTTGAATAGTACTGTATATCTATCAAATATATTGATTTTGTTGCTAAAAAGTTTCCCATATAGGAAGTCCCAGGTCTAGACGGTGTCACTGATAAATTCTACCAAATATTTAAGGAAGAAATTAATACAAATGCTATACAAACATCTCAGAAAAATGAAAAGAAGGGATTACTTCCCAATTCATTCTTTGAGGCTGGCATTACTCTGACACCCAAACCAGAAAAGAAAACTACAGGCCAATATTCCTCATGAATATAGATACAAACATTCTGAAGAAAATTTTAGCAAATCAAATCCAACAATATATTTCAAAAGATAATAAGTCACGATAAACTGGGGTTTATTCTAGAAATGCAAGGTTGGTCTAACATTTAAAAATCAATCAATGTAATTTACCAGATTAACTAAAAAAGTCATAAGATCATCTTAATAGATGCAGAAAAAGCATCTGACAAAATCCAACAACCACTCCTAATAAAGACTTTCAGCAAACTAGGAATAGAGGGGAACTTTCTCAATTTAATACAGGGCACTTAGGAAAAACTTATTGCTAATATTATTCTTAAGGTGAATGATGGAATGTTTTCCTCTTAGCATAATGAACAAGGCAAGAGTGTTTGCTCTGAAACACCATACTGGAGATGCTAGCCAATGCAATAAGGCAAACAAAAGAGATAAAAGGCATCAAGATGGAAAAAGAAGTAAAACTGTCACTATTTCAAAATGGCATGATTGTCGACGTCTGTGGTTCTCAACAGTGGGCAGTTCTCCCTCTCATAGGACATTTGGCAACGTCTGGAGATATTTTGGTTGTCACAACTAGGGTAGGGGATGCTACTTGCATTTAGTGGGGAGAGCCAGGGATGCTGCTAAACATTGTTCAATGTCAATAATGCCAACGTTGAGAAATCCCAGTCTATGTAGAAAATCCTATGGAATCTAGAAAAGAGTTACTAGAACTACTACGTGAGTTTAGCAAAGTTGCACAATACAAAAATCAATTGAATATCTATAATAGCAATGTGTATATGTGTTGCAATTGCATATACTAGCAAATAACTAGTAGAAATTAACATTAAAAATATTTAACCACAGCATTAATTATGTGAAATGCCTAGGAATAAATCTATCAAAAGTTATGTAAGACCTGCACACTGAAAATGACAAAACAATGCTGAGAGATACAAAAGAAACCTAAATCAATGGAGACATAAACTGTGCAAAGGTCAGAAGATTCAATATTCTTATCAGCTCTGCAGAAATTTTTGTATTGATTCAGTGGACACCAATCAAAATTCTAGCAGGCATTTCTTCTAGAAACTGACAAACTACTTCTAAAATTTGTATGAAAATGCAAAGATTAGCTAAAATACAACTTTGAAAAAGAACAAAGCCAGAGGATTTATACTACCTGATTTCAAAACTTATTATAGAATGACAATAATCAAGACACCATAGCATTAGCATATAAAAATAGTCAAATATATCAATGGAACTGAATAGAGTCCAGAAATAAACCTACTTCTATGTGGCCAATTGATTTTTGACCAAACTGCCCAAGCAATTCAATGGAGAAAGGATACTCTTTCTAACAAATTATATTATTAATAGAATAAATGGATACCGTATATGAGGGAAAAAAGAAACACTTCAATCTTTACCTTATACCATCTACAAAAATTCACTTGAAATGAATCATAGACCTAAATGTAAGAGATACAACTATCAAACTCTGAGAAGAAAACATAGGAGAAAATCTTAGTGATCTTGGGTTTGTTAAAGATCACTAAGACATAAAAACTACAAACTTTTGGCTGGGCACAGTGGCTCACACCTGTAATCCTAGCACTCAGAGGATTGCTTGAGCTCAGGAGTTTGAGACTAGCCTGAGTGAGAGCGAGGCCCCGTCTCTACTAAAAATAGAAAAATTAGCTGGGCATCATGGCATGCACCTGTAGTCCCAGTTACATGGGAGGCTGAGGCAAGAGGAATCATCCCTTGAACCCAGGATCTTGAGGTTATAGTGAGCTACATTGATGCCACTGCACTGGGGCGATAGAGCGAGACTGTCTCCAAAAGAAAAAAAAAATACAAACTTTTATAAAAGAAAAAATAATTTAGACTTTGTTAAAATTAAACATTTCTGTACCTCAATAACAAGAAACAACTCAATAAAAAATGGGCAAAAGTATTCAACATTTCAGCAAAGAAGAAAGATGCCAAATAGCACATGAAAAGATGTTTAATATCATTGTTCATTAAAGAAATGCAAATTAAAATCACAATTAGATACCATTGCACACCCATCAGAGTGGATAAAATTAAAAAGACTGACCGTAACAAGTGTTGGCAAGGGTATGGATCAATTGGAATTCTCATACACTGACTGTGGGAATGTAAAACAATAAGACCACTTTGGAAAACCATTTGTCAGTGTCTTAAAAAGCTAAAGCATACATCTACCATACGACCTGTTCTATTTCTACGTATTTACCCAACGTAATAAAAGCATACACCCAATCAAAGACTTGTAAATAAATGTTCACAGCAGCTTTACTTGCAACAGCCCCAGATTGGAAACAATCCAAACGGGGATGAGATGGCAGGAAGGCGGGATTACAGAAGGCCATGGGAGTAGTGATATGTCCATAGTGACGGTTTCATGAGTGTATGCCTATGTCCAAACTTATAAAACTGTACACTTTAAATATGTGTAGTTTATTGCATGTCAATTATACTGCAATAAAACTGTAAAAAAAGTAAAAAGAAAAAAAGTGTAGTTGCAAGTAAGATCGGTCAAGAGCAGAAGAATCGGGGCTACTTTCCCCTTAGGGGAAACTTGAGCTGCTGCAGCAGTACTCAGATACTCGGAACAGATGATAATGAGAAACTGTTCTGTAGCCAGACTCCTGGGCCTTCCCCTAGGCCCTGGGCAGCCTGAGGGGGAGGAAGGTTAATTGAGAAGCTGTGGTATAATGACCTGTAGAGAGCATTATAAGAGATTTATGTCCTTCCTCTTCTACCATTCTGACCACACAGGCTTTTCCCAGCCAGATTTGGGGAATGCTCTGTATTAGATGAAATAAATAAGTATTCCCAACCAAAGAATAAAATTAGTATGGTTACTAGGATGATATATTTTGAAGACATTTGCTTAGACTGTGAAATCACTCTCTCAAGAGGTTTAGTGAGAGTATTTTATCACTGAGTTTTCAGGTAACAGTCAGAGGTCAGTATTAACTTTCTGCCAAACTGTGAGACTAAATGCTCAGTCTGCACAGTGAATGGAGCAGATGCCAAGTTCAGAGTCGGATCAGCTTACAATGGAAACACGTCTACTAGACGCCTTATAAGCAACATCTGTTTTCCTCATTTCTCCTGGTATGATCTTTGTGAGAAAAAGAAAAGCTCATGTTTATGAAATATTTTTGTGAAGCAAAAGGACTAGTAAGCTCTTTCTAAGAGAAGAGCTAGTTGATGAATGAAGTGAAGTGCTCTGAAGAATCTTTTGCTCAGGCAAGTAGAAAACCTGGATGCTGAAAAAAGCTAAGATGTTTGCCCAAGGTGAGTATCAGTTTTTCAATAATTGATTTTTAAAAGCCAACTAAGCTGAAAGACAGATACTACATAATCAATTATAAGCAGAACCTTCAAAAAGCTGATGTGACTCTTAAAAGCTGTATACAATTATTTAAAAAAACAAAAGGAGCTTATATTTAAAGAATTGTAGTGAATCCTTTTAAAATGAATAAACATCCCCACGATACTATTTTATTGTGAAAAATATACATAAAATTTACCATTTTATCAATTTTCAAATGCACAATTTGGTGACAGTAAGCACATTCATGCTTACTGTCATGCAATTATCACCTCTATCTATTTTCAGAATTTTGCCACAGCCCAACAGAAACTCTGTACCCTTTGAACAATAACTCCCCATTCCTCTCCACCTCTAGCCCCTGGTAACTGCTATGCTACCTTTTTGTCTCCATGAATTTGCCTATTCTAGGTGCCTCATGTGAGATCATACAATATTTGTCCTTTTGTGTCTGATGTATTTCACAGAGCATAATGTTTCTCAATATATAATCTTAAGATTAGATTTTCAGTTATTAGCCTGCCTAAAGTATATTTTATTTGGAAAGAATTTCAAATTCACACAAAAGTTGTAGAAATAAAAATAGTACAGAAAGCACCTGGATATCCTTTACCCAGATGCACAACATTGTTAACATTTTGCTCTGTTTGCATGTACTCTTTGTCTTTCTACAATTTTATTTCCCTGGACTATTTAAGAGCAAGTTACATTTACCATGACTTTTTTTTTTTTACCTCTAAATACTTCAGTGTACCTTTCCTAAGGATATTCTCTTACATAGCCACAGTCCAGTTATCAACTTCAGTAACACCGTTATAATACTGCTATCTAATTTACTGTCCATATCCCAATTTTGTGGATTACCGAATAATGTGCTTCATAGAAATTTTCCCCTCCAAGATAGAATCTAGTTTAGAATTTAACTGTTATATCATTTTGGTCTTCTTTAATCTGGAACATTTCCTCAGTCTTTCTGTGACTTTTGTGGCATGGACATTTTTGAAAATACAGTCATCTCTTACCCACTTTTTAATAGAGTGATTCTCATTTTGGATTTATCTGATATTTCCTGATTAAATTCAGACTAGCATTTCTGGGCAGAATATCACATAAATTATGTTGTATCCTTCTCAGGGTATCACATTTAAAGGTACATCATGTCCATCTGCTGTTTACTGGTGATACTAATATTGATCACGTGATCAAGATGTTGTCTTATTTCTCCATTATATAGTAACTATTTTTTCTTTGCATTTAACAAGCAGTTTGTGGGTAATTTAAGACCATGTAAGTATTCTGCTCCTCATCAGAAGTCCCAACCTGTCTCCTAGATTTAGTATCCACTCATGATGCTTCACTGAAGCAACTCACACTGTGATCATTTTCCAACTCCAGCACATCTTTCACATTTACCAGTCAGCCCTTCCCATTCCACCATAAACAAGAGCTCACTCCTTCTCTTATTGTTTTTAAATGTATTTATTATCAATAAGGCGGCAGAGATTCTTTTTTAAAATTAATGGTTTGTAATTCCTTATGGCCCTTAATTAATATGGTGCTTAAAATGTCATAGTTTTTGCCAGTGAGATCCCCTTGAGGCTGGTGGCCCCTGTGTCCTTGGACGTGCCTTCACATTATTATTTTTTTGTTGTTGTTAAGACAGAGTCTCACTCTGTTGCCCGGGCTAGAGTGCTGTGGCATCAGCCCAGCTCACAGCAACCTCAAACTCCTGGGCTCAAGTGATCCTCCTGCCTCAGCCTCCCAAGTAGCTGGGACTACAGGCATGCGCCACCATGCCCGGCTAATTTTTTCTATATATATATTTTAGTTGGCCAATTAATTTCTTTTTATTTTTAGTAGAGACGGGGTCTCGCTCTTGGTCAGGCTGGTTTCGAACTCCTGACCTCAAGTGGTCCTCCCACCTCGGCCTCCCAGAGTGCTAGGATTATAGGCGTGAGCCACCGCACTCAGCCTATTTTTGATTACTTCTTTATGTCCTAGGCTCAGCTGTACCCTGGAATCAGCCATTTCTCTGAGGATAGCTGGTTCCTTTTAGCATGGAATGGTCTTAGACCAAGATCTGGGTGGTAGGTGTAGTCTGTGCTTCTGGACCCTATTGATGAACAGAGGTAGGAAGCATGCACGTGTACACACACACACACACACACTAATGCATCGCCACAGGGTTCTTCTTGCCTTTCCCCATTCCATTATTTGTATGTTCCTCCTTCTACACTGAGAACCCTAGCTTCCAACAATATCAACACATTTATTTATTCACTCAGTTTTGTAATACATCTAAACTGGTTTCAGAATCGCTTTACCTCTAACGTTGCAAAAAAAAAAATCTAGTAAGGGTTTAGGGCTGGTTTGCTGTTTTCCCATGTAGTCAAATACTGTGCTCAGTACGTTACTTAGATTAGTTCTCTTTTTTACCCTCTTTCGGGGGACCTCATTTTGTTTAGGAAAAGATTGGGAAAAGAGCTGGGTGCAATTTTTTCAGTTTGCTTTAAGTTTTAGTCCTCCTTCCCCCATTCTACCCTTTGATTTAATGTTATTTTTAAAAACTTGTAGAACATTAACATGTTTCTAAAGGTAAAAACTCTATAAAAGGTATACTCAGGGAAACGTCATTTTCTTTGCCCTATGCCTCCTTCCCCATCCCTTGTGGTAACCAGTCTCACTGTCTTCTGGGTTATCCTCCGGTATTCTTTTCATGGAGGTAAGCAGATACATGGGTATTTTCTTACTTCGTCTTGGTTTTTTCCCCCACACAAAAGGAGGTAGCTCTCTTGCCGTTTGTTTTTTCACTCAAAAATATCTCCTGGAAATCATTCCACATCAATTCATAGAGATCTTCCTCATTCTGTCTCAGTTTTACAGCTGCTTAGTACTACCGCAGTGTGTAGATACACCATGGTTTACTCAATCCCTCTCCTGTGTGGACATGCATATAGTTTCCAGTGTTTTGCAGTTACAAATAGTGCTGCAGTGAGTATCTTTTGCATATGTATTTTTGTTTTGTTATGGGTGTATCTTCAGGATAAATTCTCGCAGATGTGGAAGGGTAAATGTATACACCGTTTTGTTAGATATTACCAAATTCCCCTTCATGAGGTTGAACCATTTTGTATTTTCGCTAGTAATGTATAAGAGTGCCTGTTTCCTCACAACCTCTCCAATAAAGTGTATCGTCCAGCTTTGAATTTTGTCAGTCCGATGGGTTAAAAAAGATATTTCACTGTAATTATAACTAGCATTTTTCTTATGAGTAAAGTGACACATCTTTTTGCATGTTTAAAGAACAAATTTTTGTGAATTTTTGTTAGCTTTTGCTTATTTTTCTATAGGATTTTTTTTTTTTTTTGAGACAGTGTCTCGCTCTGTTGCCAGGGCTAGAGTGAGTGCCGTGGCGTCGGCCTAGCTCACAGCAACCTCAAACTCCTGGGCTCAAGCGATCCTCCTGCCTCAGCCTCCCAAGTAGCTGGGACTACAGGCATGTGCCACCATGCCCGGCTAATTTTTTCTATATATTTTTTTAGTTGTCCAATTAATTTCTTTCTATTTTTAGTAGAGACGGGGTCTCGCTCTTGCTCAGGCTGGTCTCAAACTCCTGACCCTGAGCGATCCACCCGCCTCGGCCTCCCAGAGTGCTAGGATTATAGGCGTGAGCCACCGCGCCCGGCCAGGTCTGGTTTCTTGATTGCAGCGCCATGACCCGAGTGCTCAGGGCCAGCGAGGCCAACTAACACCTGTCTCAGTTTGTAAAAATCAACTTCTTATCTTTTTCAACCAGGAAAACAGTTCTTTGATGGAGAGCACATTAAACTCCGGGTAATTAGCATTATTTATTTAGGAAAGCTCTACTGAATTCCTCCTGCCACAGTTTGATGAATGGTCATGAATGTCTTTGTGGCCACTCCCTGCTAACCACTAGATTGTCTGGGTTCATTTCCAATTGGCTTCATGTTTGGAGGGGGAACGTGCTCGTGGAGGTGGGAGTGTTGAGGGAGCTTCTGCAAAGACACCCTGGGCCTTGGGAGCAGCCTCCTGGCTTTGCTCTCTCTCAGGCAGAGAAGCTGCAATAAGGTGGAATGAACTTTGAATCACCAGGCTGGCCTTTGCCGCTGCTCCTAACTGGTCCTGGCCTGCCCCTTTTGTTCGAGTGTTTCTCAAACAGCATTCTTTTTTATGGGGTGCCTGGGGCAAAGCTCAGTATTTGACGGGTCTGGTTTTTGAAATGAAGATGACAGCCACCTCCATCAGTGACTTAGGATACCTGCCAGCCAGGGAGCCCTGGTAGGACATGTGTCTCTGTGGGCCCTGGGTCGGAGTTGGGCAGAGCTGACACTCTAGTCCTTTGTTGGGAGAGCAGGCATTTTGGGTGCTGATCTGGGGCCTGAGGAGGCTGCGTGTCCTTGGGCAGGTGCTTGACCTCTGAGCTTCAGGGTCTTGTCTGTGAAAGGGGGAGGTTTTCCAGGATGGGGGATGGTGCAGCCTGTGAGCTCACTGGTCAGAGTGCCCTGGAGGGGCCAGGCCACTGGCTGTTCCCTGTCTGCTCCTCACATGCAATGTGGGGAATGCTGCGTTCTCCTGCTAGTTCACGCAGAAATATGAGAGTGCCGTTGTTTTTGCACCGAAGCCATATGCTTTGGCTCATGGAGTGTGGCATCTTCTAGCAGCCATCACCAGTGTGTGGCACAGGGACAGCACAGCCCTCAGTTCATCAAACGTCCTCCCTGAAGGCTCAGTGGAGTCAGGAAACCACGTTGGCCTCTGCATGGTCACTTCCTCACAGCTGCGCGTAGAGTGCAGAATACCTGTTTCCAGGCCAACTTCGAGGGCATGTGGCTCCTTTATGTGTGTCGTCTGACGATGGTGCTTCCTCTGCTCCTGCTGATAAAGCCACCACCCCCCGAGGAGTCTTAACATGGTGTGATTTGACCTCGAGCACCAAATTGGTCAGTGGTGGTTGTTTTTATTGGTTTTAGCACCACTCCTATGGGCTGCCGATGGAAATGTACTGGAGCACTGTCTCCCAAAAAGTGAAGGCAGAGCCCTGGGGTCACCCGTCTCTGGGTGAAGTTAATGACTCCAAGAATTCAGTCCCACAGGAATATCTGTACTTTAGAGACCTAAGTTCATCTCCACCAATATGAAGAAGTAATAAGGAGAAGTAGCTAATATGTAGACGGATACCGCCCCCAACTCTCCTCAAATGCCTGGAGAACAAACAGGAAAGCAGATGTGTAGCTCTGTGTTCTCTTTCCGTGCCCGGTCCCCTGGTTGGAGGTTAGGACTTTGTTTTGCTGCTGTACCCTCTGCTATCATCTTACCTGGTCAGAGCTCTTTACCTGGATAGGTGACCCAAATCTTCATACCTAAAGGGTCTGAATCCTTGGTGGTTTTGCTTTTTTTAGCTGCTGTAATTTCCATTAACTTGTCTCCTGGAGATAGAAATATTAAAGTCCAACTTGGGACCCTCTGGGCTCCCGACAGTCTCCTCAGAGTATGACGGCAACTCATTCTCACCTTGAAGTCTGGTCAGCTCTGCAGCCAGGGCTGGTGCACAAGGACACCAGAGGGAGCCCTGGTGGACACACCCTCCCCTGGGACTAGACCTCTTGGCAGTAGGGCTCACGGGTGGAGAAGAGACTTATCCTGGGGGAGCCACCCAGACAGCTGGGCTTACTCCTATGCCTGAGTGTTCTGGCTGCACAGTGTCCCGCCCTGTAGATTGGTATCTGTTCACAGCATTTATTGTACTCTGTAGGGTTGAGGCCTGTCCCTTCGGGATGTTTGAGCCGGTGCTCGGGGCCTCAGGCTGTGTGGCAGGCCCTGGCTCTGCATGAAGAGTGATTGGTAAGGCCGTGTTCTGCGTGAGCCAGGGAAGTAGTGCAGCTTTGCCTTCCGGTTGTCTTTCAGTTGACCAGGCGGACGACGGGTGGTCGCTTAATTCCAGGCTGGGTCAGCCGGGGCTGGTGTGCTGTGCAGAACTATGTATAAACCACAGTGGACTTTTTCTTTCCCAGTCCCTTGGTCCAAAGGAGCTCTCCAGAGGCTGTACGTGTGGGCTGAGGGAGGAGGGCGCCTGCTCCAGGGCTCAGGCAGCTTACCTGTGCTTTACCTGTCTTTGTTTCACCCACGTTTCCTCTGTGCCGTTTCCACCTGACCAGACTGCTGCTGAACCCACCCTGCCTTGTGGCTTGGTCTGTCAGATGATGCCAGTTCATGTGGACAGCAGGTTGCTCAGTCACTTAGTGTCCCTTAGCCAAATGTTCAGTCTCTGCCATGGCTCAGCAGTCAGCCAGGGCCGTTTCTCAAGCAGGAAAAAGGTATCTACAGGAGAGGTTATCTTTCTTCCATACGCCTGTCCTGTTGGGCCTTCCTAGAGGTAGGCACAGTCAGTTCAAGTGTGGTTGCATCTGTGGGGTCAGAAGCAGCCTGGAGTTTAGCTTGGACTGCGCTGAGCTGCCTGGTGCTTTGGGCCCCACCACTCCAGGACGCCTACGGTACTCAGGAAACAGGTGGAGAGACGCCTCCAGCTGCGCTTCTCCCTGCAGAGCACGGGGCCCGGGCCTGTGGCATCATCTTCCAAGGTGGAAGTGGTGGCTGGATTTTCATCATGGAGGAAAAGCTCTGACATGCTGCCTACTGTGGGATCCTTCAAAACTCCACTGTGGGGGGCCCGTGGGGTTTGTGGATGTGTGTTCCCCTCCCTGGCCTGCATATCTGGACATCTCAGGTGTGTGTGGCTTCCTGACCGGCCAGGTCTGGTTGGTGTGATAATGTCCCCTCCGGGACTGGTGTGGTGTGCTGTGCAGCAGGCTGCCATCTGGCTTGGCCTCTGTCGAATTTTCACAAGGTGTGTAGGGGAGGGAAGCCCCGTTTCCTCAGACGTGAGTGGGGAGTTGCTTCTGCTGGCCTGTTGGGCTCAGGGAGGCTTAGGGGTCACATCCTGGCTTTGTCCAGCTTCCCCAGATGGCCCAGTCTGTGCCCTGATTTCTCGTGGGGTTATTGTGGGTCTTCTTGTTCTGTAGCTTTGACTCTTAGGTCTGCGTTCAACAAGCTTGGCCCATGTGTTTACAAGAAACAAAACCCTTTGGGGGTTGCCTTAGAGGTATTCTGGTTTCCTGCCTGTGCCTGAAAGCTCAGGTTGTGTTCACTATTAGCTCCCTGCAGTCCCTGTCACCCCAGCCAAGGCCTTCCTCTCATCCCCCCTGCAGAGGTCTGCATCTGCCTTGTATTGTGGGCTTTTTGGTAAATGGCATCTGAAGAAAGAACTCTGCTGCTTAAACAAAGGTTTGAAAGCTCCTGGACCTCACATGGTCTCTCTCTCTTCCTTGATGCCTCTCTGCGTGTGGTGAAGGCGCTTTATCCTCCTCCTCCTCCGGGACCAGGAAGGAGCAGGTGCTTGGGGCCCCCAGGTGTACAGCAACCTGGGCGGACGTGGATTCCAGGCTGGTTTCTGCAGGTTTTTCCCCGTGATGTCCGCTCGCCCACTCATGCACAAGCTGCCTGGCTGGCCCTTCCTCTCCGGTGGCTGCCTTCTTGTGTATGTGTTGTTTGTTTCTCTTTAAGATTAATTTTTTAACAAAATACCATAGGAAAAAAAAAAGACTAATTTTTGAGCCTGTAGGAAATGGAGATGATGTGCAGCACTGTGTGCCCCCCTGCGCCATGGGCACTGACTGCCGTCTCCCGTGTCCCACCCTCGCCCCCCCATGGGGCGTTGTGGGACAAATGCCACACAGTGTATCGTTTCACTGATAAATGTTTTAACGTGTGCCTCTAACAAGAAAAGCCTCTTTTTCACAGACAATCCAGATACCATGCCACTTCTAAAACAACAACAGTGATTTTTCAGCATCATTAGATGTCCACAGTGTTCACGTTCTCCCAGCTGTCCTGTCAGCACACACCACGCCATGTGTGTGGTCACTTTGAATCAGGATCTAAACAGAGTCTGAACGTTTGGTTGATATGTCTTTTCTGGGTTCTTTGTGGGAATGGGGTCATTTCTTCCTGAGATTCCTTGTATCGGGGTTTTGCTCACCTGGAGCCATGAGATTGTTCAACGTGTGTCCTCTGTGTCTTGTGTCTTCTGGAAGGTGGATCTGGAGGCTCCGCAGAATCAGCTTATTTATTTATTTACTTGCATGAAAGTGTCAGTGGTGATGCGGTGTCGGGAGGTGAGGCGGCTCTCGCTGCCCTCTGACCGGGTTGAGGGTGAGTGGTGGCCCGTTGTTCTCCGTGGGGACCCACAGCCTTTTTGCTTCTGCCTTGGGCGGTGGCTGGTCACCCCGTCTGCCCCCGTTGTTTCGTGAGGGTGTGCAAAACGTTAGAATTCTGTCACTCTTTTTGCTTTTATTGCTAGCATTCTTCTTAAAGAGAACTTCCCTCCCTGTTCTACAGAATAGATGCTTAATTTGTTCTCCTTTCGACTGTCAGCGGGTTTGTTTCCCAGTGTTCTCCAAAGTGATTAATGGTCTTTTCTTGGCATCGTCATGAACTCTTTGATATTTTGTATTTCATGGGTTTGAACACATGCAGTTGTTTTTTTCTGATGCTATCTCCAGGTAGCAGTTACTGTTCTTACTGGCCTCCAGCCCATTCCATCATTGTCTAATGGGAGCCCCTTCTGGTTGGCTCTCTTAAATTTTTTTTTAAGTTTTAGGTATTTTTATTTTAAGGGAAAACATGTAATAATGAGGTCTTTCTGACACTGGTCATTTTTCTTTTTCTAAATATTTTTAATAAATTACATAGATTTTAAGTGTACACATACCATTGGATGTCTTCACAAATGCATGCACCCACATAGCCCACCCTCCACCAAGACAAAGAACATTTCCATCACCCCGGAGAGTTCCCTGGTGCCTCTCAGTCAGTGCCCACACACTGTCCCCAGTCCTTGGCAATTACTCGTCTGATTTCTTTCTTTCTTTTCTTTTCTTTTCTTTTTTTTTTTTTTTTTTGAGACAGAGTCTTGCTCTGTTGCCCAGGCTACAGTGCTGTGGTGTCAGCCTATCTCACAGCAACCTCCAACTCCTGGGTTCATGTGATCCTCCTGCCTCAGCCTCCCAAGTAGCTGGGACTACAGGTCTGTGCCACCATGCCCAGCTAATTTTTTCTATTTTTAGTAGAGACGGGGTCTTGCTCCTGCTCAGGGTGGTCTCAGAACTCCTGAGCTCAAGTGATCCTCCCGCCTCGGCCTCCCAGAGTGCTGGGATTACAGATATGAGCCACCACGCCCGACCAGCTTCTGATTTCTTTACCAAGATTAGTTTTGCCTATTCTCAAACTTCATGTAAAAGGAACCAGATGGTGTAGACTCTTTGAGTACTGGTTCCTTTTGCTCAGCATATTTTTGAGGTCCACTCACGTGGTTGCTGTATGCTGGGTCCTGTTTACGTGACCCTGTTGATCCTTGATACTCCCTTGCTCTCTGCTATAGCACTTGTCTTGTTTGCGTCTCCCCAGACCAGCAAGGATCCACCGAAGGGTGGGTATACTGTCCTTGACTGTCACCAGGGGAGGGTCCACCTCATCCTGCTGGCAGCAGCTTGCTCATGACGTGAGCCTTCTCTTTGATTTCCCTCCCTGTGACCTGATTTCTTGTTTGACCTTGCCCAGCTCTTGAGCATGTTCCCAACTCCGTTCGCCTGTGGAAAGCAGCTGTAGAGCTGGAAGAGCCTGAAGATGCTAGGATCATGCTCAGCCGAGCTGTGGAATGCTGCCCTACCAGCGTGGAGGTGAGTTGGCTGGGCTCAAGGCCATATGTGTGCACGCGTGCACACACACACAAACACGCATGCACGCCAAGGCCTGAGCCCAAGGCCAGTGTCTGCTGGTGGCATGATGGAGCACTGAGCTCACCTAGGCTGTGGCTTCTGGGAGTACAAGGCAGTGTGGAGTCCCAGGATGCCGTTCTGTAACGGCTGCTAGGCAGGGCGGACAGTGGCTTCGGCTACTCATGCCCCTGGTGCAAATGCAGGAGGGAATCCTAGCTTGTCACTGGCCACTGCAGAATACTCTCTGTTGGGCACTGTTAGCGGCCATGCCTCCTGATTCAGCCCAAGTTTGTCATGGGAGCTGACAGTGGCAGGGTGATAGAAAACATTGCTCTGTCTTTCTGCCAGCCCAGCATGAGGTCAGCTCTTTGCCTCAAAGCTAGTAGGATTTCTTTAGCTTTAAGTGTTTCAGTTCACAACATTCTGTGCAGTGATTATTAGTCTTGGTTTTATAATACCCAGTATGTCTTTAATTATCCTAAGGGGTATTGTGAAATTCTCTAAACAAAATTAATCTTATTTTATTTACATAAAAATAAATAGAGCCCATACACATTTTGGGGATGGAATGTTGCAGAATCAACAATGCCTAGAGCATGAGAACTCTAGGAGGCTGAGCGCTCCTCTGTCCGTTTGGCCCGTGAGGGCAGCAGCTGTGTCCTGCCAGCTTGTGTCCCAGCACCTGGTGTTGAGTCTGGCACTGTGTACACGTGACCACTGTTTGTGGACGTTTGACCCAGGATCTTACCTACTTTCCTGCTAACCAGAGTCACTAAACATTAATAAGTCTAGAAGCATAAATGAACAGTGTATCAGGGGAGAACTGCTGTGGACATTTCGCAGGCTCTGTTTCAATGGCCCTTGCAAGCTTTCATTGACGCTCTTTTTTGTTGAGGTGGGGTCTTGCTGTGTTTCGCAGGTTGGTCTTGAACTCCTGGGCTCAGGTGATCCTCCCCCTCAGCCTCCTGAGTAGCTGAGACGACAGGCGCACACCACTGCACGGTCCTTGCCGGTTTTTGGAAAGAACCCTGTGGCAGTGCTGTGGGCCTGTTGCCGTGGGTTCACCATCTGGCCTGGAGCTGTCCTCTCAGTGTGCTGTTCTTTCTTTCTGCTGGTATCGTCTTCTGTAGCTCTGGCTTGCTCTGGCGAGGCTGGAGACCTATGAAAATGCCCGCAAAGTCTTAAACAAAGCGCGTGAGAACATTCCTACAGACCGGCACATCTGGATCACGGCTGCCAAGCTGGAGGAAGCCAATGGGAACACGCAGATGGTGGAGAAGATCATCGACCGAGCCATCACCTCGCTGCGGGCCAACGGCGTGGAGATCAACCGCGAGCAGTGGATTCAGGTAGGCTGCAGCCAGGTGTTGTGGTGTCTGCTTCAAAAGTATATGTCCCCCTGCACATGGGAGTCTCACGTTGGGTGAGGGGCTGCTGGGTGGCTCTGGGAGTCCCGCGCTGGCAGGAGAAGCAGGCACAGGAGTAAGTGATTGGTCACGTGCCCCTTGTTATCGCTCTAGGTGGATTCCAGACCTGGAGCTTGTCTTAGGGGTGAGTACTTCTGAGGCGCTGTCAGTGCACACACAGAGACTGTACTACTTTGCTTGTAGAGACGACATGTCCTGAAGAGAATGGCAGAAAGTTGCAAGGCTGCTTTCCCTCTTCCTGCCTTCTAACTTTTTTTATAGACTGAAGGTTAGGGAATCCTCTAAAGTTCATCTAACGGAACCGTTAGGTCTTGGGGTCCCTGTATTGCCTTCCTCCAAGGAGCCGTCCGCTGAGTGAGCTCCTTGTCGTGTGGCGCTGCTGAGCGGAAGGTGCCTCTTTATGTTGCCTGACACCGTGGCGTCCCACAGCTGCATTCTCCCAGGGCCCCTCCATTTCACCTCCGCCCCTCTGTCCTAGAAGGTGGCTTCATACCTCCCTGCATCCTCCCTTCCCGGGTGCCTCCTGTTGCCGCAATTGCAGTGAGTGTTCTCAGCAGCCCTGCCGTCTGTATCCTGAGCCACGTGCCACTCCAGGCATGACCAGGTATCATCTCCCTCTTTTTTTTTTTTTGAAACAGAGTCTCACTCTGTTGCCCAGGCTAGAGTGCCGTGGCATCAGCCTAGCTCACAGCAACCTCAAACTCCTGGGCTCAAGCAGTCCTCCTGCCTCAGCCTCCCGAGTAGCTGCGACTACAGGCATGCGCCACCACGCCTGGCTAATTTTTTCTATATATTTTTAGTTGGCCAATTAATTTCTTTCTATTTTTAGTAGAGAGGGGGGTCTCGCTCTTGCTCAGGCTGGTTTCGAACTCCTGACCTTGAGCGATCCTCCCACCTCGGCCTCCCAGAGTGCTAGGATTACAGGCGTGAGCCACCGTGCCCAGCCTTCTTTAGTCATTTCTAATCATGTTGTTACCATTTTGATACTCTCCATTCTTGTGTGTCAGTCCAGGTTTGCAACTGGTATCATTTCCCTTCTACCTGAAGGACTTTAATTTTTTTTTTTTTTTTTTTTGGAGACTGGGTCTCACTCTGTTGCTCAGACTAGAATGCAGTGGGTTCATCACAGCCCACTGCAGCCTTAGACTTCTGGGATCAGACAATCCTCTTGCCCTAGCCTCCCAAGTATCTGGGACTATAAGCATGTACCACCATGCCTGCTAATTTTTTTATTTTTTTATTTTTATTATTTTTCTTTTTTAGCGTGTGGATCCATGGCATGATTTTTTTAAGAACGTGTTATTTTAGAGTCAAAGTCTCACTGTGTTACTCAGGCTGGTCTCAAACTCTTGGCCTCAAGTGATCCTCCTGCCTCGGCCTCCCAGAGTGCTGGGATTACAGGTGTGAGCCACCATGCCTGGCCTTGCTTACTTTATTTCTTCAAATCTGCAGTGACCCATTTCTGTAGCTCATGCTGTGGACCTTCATGTGCCTTCTCTCTGCACAACCTGAAATCTGCTTTCCTGAGGTCAGGAGCACTTTCCTGTTGCCTGGCCTGCCTGACAAAACGCCTTTGGGATTGGTCCCTTGCCCAGGCTGCTGTCTCACCTCCTATGTGCAGGGCTTCCCCACCCGACAGGTTGATCTGTTTGGATCTCAGTGTTTCCTCCTCTTGTCAGTTTCGAGTCTTGAGTTCCAGCCAACAAATACAAATGATTTTGAACTTGTCTTTTACTCATATTACTTTGGAAGTTTCTTTAGCATAGCCACTGAGTGGCCTAATACAACTTTTCATACATAGTAGGTGCTTAAAGTTTGTTGAGGGAATGGGTGTGGCTTCAGCTGCTCAGTATTTATCAAGTACTGATGCACTGGGAGGCAGGCACAGACACATCTGTTACCTGGACACACCCCCAGGGCACAAGGTGTCTCTCGGTTCTCACCATCCAGCGTGGCGTGCTCCATGTCAGGCACCTGTAGCTCTGACTTCAAAATGAAAAACAAATTTTTCGTCCCTCTTTCAGGATGCCGAGGAATGTGACAGGGCGGGGAGTGTGGCTACCTGCCAGGCAGTCATGCGTGCCGTGATTGGCATTGGGATCGAGGAGGAGGACCGGAAGCACACCTGGATGGAAGATGCTGACAGTGTGAGTTTGGCTACATGGATGTTTGTCCCCATCGTGGAGTCTCTGTGGGGAATGGCAGGCATCTATTAACAGGAGGCTATTTCAAAAATATTTTTATTAAAAGCAAACGAAATAAACCGGGTGCAGTGGCTCACACCTGTTATCCCAGCACTTTGGGAGGCCGAGGCAGGAGGATCACTTGAGGTCTGACCAGCCTGGGCAACATAGTTGAGACCATGTCTCTACAAAAATGTAAAAAAATCTTTTTAATGAACTTGTTTTAAATGTAGTTGGAATTGAAAGGAATACACAATTTTCTGTTAGCCTAAGCGTAGGTGAAGAGCTAACGTTTTGAGTTCTTTCTAAGTGGACAAGGAGCCCAGCACACTATCCCAGGCCGCAGTGGGGGGCCAGCCTGGGAGGCGGGCGTGGTTCACTGCAACTGCGTAGCTGTTTACCTCTAGATTGTCGCCCATTCCCCGTTTCTACTGTAAATGGCTCCTGAGAAAACACTCTGCATACAAAACGTTTGCCTTCTTTGAGATTGTTTCCTTAGCATAGGTTTCCAGAGAAAGATTAGGGGACCCAAATTGATAAACATATTTAAGATATTTAATATAGATGTGGCCTTCTTTTTTTAGCTTTTCATTTTGAAATGAAAATAATTTCAGACATATAGGAATATTGCCAAGCTGCACAAAGAATTCTTCTCTGATCGTCACCCAGGTTTACCTGTCTTATTACCACGTTTGCTTTGTTCTCCCTTCACACACAAGCGCACACCCTCATCACGTTTTCCTCAAGTGTTGCGAGAGCGTGGGTGCGATGCCTCTTCACCTCTAGACACGTCAGCGTGTGTTTCTGAAAAGAAGACGTTCTCTCACACACAGCCGTCACCTCACATGACAGTTATCAAAGCCAGGAAGTTAGGGTTGGGGCAGGGCTCTCGGAAAACGTGCAGACCTTAGGCACGTCTGTCGCGGTGCCTCCGCGCCCTGTCAGCGGAAGGCAAGACCGGCTGTGTTCTTTGTTCTGTGCGGGAGCCCCACTGGTTAGTCTGAGGGAGAGCCCAGGCTCTCTCTGCTTTTCACGAGTCCAAAATTTTTTTATGTCCCTTGAGGCATATTTATTCTTTCTTTTTTTTTTTTTTTTTAATTTTTTGAGGACCATAGGCCAGTAATTCTGTAGAGTCGTCTTTGATCTGGGTCTTTGTGGTGGTCCCCGCTGGGTGGAAGGAGGTCTCGCCCATGACGAGGCCGTGGGTCCTCCTGGTGCGTTGTGTGCAGGTGCAAGTTCCCGCTCAGCTCTGGCCAGCAGCTCAGGTGCCAGCTGCCAGGTTACTTCACCGTAAGGTGACTGTTTCCCAATTATTATCAGTGAATATTTTATGGGGAGACAGTTTGAGACTTTGTAAATATTCTGTTTCTTGCCAAATTTTGACTGACTAGTTTGAGGATCCTTAATGTTGTTTTTTTGGCCGGAATCAGGTATTACCATGGTGTTTGCCAAATGGTGATTTTCTGAATACAGTTTCTTCTATATTTTATTGCGTGGAATTCTACAGTAATGAAGAGTTTTCCTTTCTTCTTCATTTTTGTGTATATTCACTTCTTTTTTTTAATAGTAAATTTTTATTTTATTTTTTTATTTTTGAGACAGAGTCTCAGTCTGTCGCCCAGGCTAGAGTGCCGTGGCGTCAGCCTAGCTCACAGCAACCTCACACTCCTGGGCTCAAGCGATCCTCCTGCCTCAGCCTCCTGAGTAGCTGGGACTACAGGCATGCGCCACCATGCCCGGCCTTAATAGTAAATTTTTATTTTTAATCAAAGTAGCACATTTTCATAGTTTCAGATGTCAAGTAGTTTTGTTTTCATTACGAAAAGAGCCAATCCCCTGCCCCATCGTCCTTTAGAATCTGTAGTTTAGATGGCCAGGGGGAATGATGCTCAACTCATTTAGCTGTTACTTCTGCAGTTTTCCTCCATAATTCTGAGTAACATTAATAAACAGCTATTCTTTTTAATTAAAAAAGTTCCTTTTTTGTTTTTTATGTTGACTTCTGCACATTCAGATGGACTGAGAGCAGACATCCAAGACCCTTTTTAGTTTTTCTCTTATTTTTTGCTGTCCTTTTCACATGTACTGGGGAGAACGCAGCTGTTTTCTCACACTGCTTTGTAGTGCTGGGGTAGGAACTAGTGTCTTCTGTGCTCGGAAGTGTGGAGGGCTCTCTGTGTCCTCCCACCCAGGGACTGGCCTGGGAGGGACTGGCACACGTCCAAGACCCTGAGCCTCGTCTCTCGCTCCTTTGAGGTGTTAAAGCCATTCTCAGGCGATTGTTCAGATCAGAGGAGGCATGGTGGGCCTGAAAGCCTTTGTAAGTGACCCCCAGGATTTGAGTCAGAAGTCACAGAGAGGGACGTAGACCAGTTTGCTCTCCCAGGGCCTGGCCCTCACTGGCATCCTCCCCTGACCCCTTGAGGTGCTCCTGGTGTGGGCACACTGGCTGAGGCAGGGCCCTTCCTGCTCTCTGGTGGCTGAGTCAGATTGAGGCCCTGTAACTTTGAGAGGCATGGGGTCTGAGTGAGGAGACCCTAGTTACATCCCTGTTCCTGTTCCTTCCATGCAGGGAGTCCTTGAACACTCGGAGGCTCACTCTCCTCCATCTGGGCATGGCCTTGGGTGGCCCGGGTGCCCGCCCTATGTGGGGGCTTGGACAGCTGTGAGCTGCCAGTCCAGGTCCCCACCATTTTGACGTTCACAGTTGCAAAACTTTGTTGCTGTCCCACTTCCAAACGGTCTTTCACTTACCTTCGGATACAAACCCCTTCTTGGTGCAAAAATACTTCCTACGTCTGCATACTGTGGAGGGCAGTGACTTCTCTCGGGCAGTGCCTTTGTCCAGTGTGAGGCTGAGTGAGAGTAGGTGTCTGAGCCTGTTCTAGTCTCTGGGTGTCACCACCATCGTGAGAGATCAGTTAGACTAACACCTGGATATTGTATCCCTGCAAATGGTGACTGGCTTTCCTGTTTTGTTGTTTGATGCTAACCAAGAAATAAAATCACTTTTGTTTTTAAGAGACAGGTCTCACTCTGTTACCCAGGCTGGAGGGCAGTGGAGCGATCACAGCTCACCTTAGCCTCAAACTCCTAGGCTCAAGTGACCCTTCTGCGTCGGCCTCCTGAGTAGGTGGGACCACAGGTGTGCACACCACCACGCCAGCTAATTTTTTTAATTTTTAAATTTTTTGTAGAGATGGAGTTTTTTTGCTATATTGCCCAAGCTGGTCTTGAACCCCTGGCCTCCAGCAATCCTTCTGCCTTGGCCTCCCAAAGTGCTGGGATTATAGGCCTGAGCCACTGCACCCATCCTAAAACCACTTTTGAGTATAGAAATATAAAGCCTAAAGCAAGTAGAACAGTGTTTACTGTAGTTCTGTTTGAGTGGATGGGTGTGGGCTTTTTTTTTTTTTTTTCAGTTGTCTCTTACAGATTTCAAATTAGTGTAACTTTTTTTTTGCTTTCTTTTTTTTTTTTTTTTTTTTTTTTTGAGACAGAGTCCCTATTGTTCCGGCTAGAGTGCCATGGCATCAGCCTAGCTCACAGCAACCTCAAACTCCTGGGCTCAAGCAGTCCTTCTGCCTCAGCCTCCCAAGTAGCTAGGACTACAGGCATGTGCCACCATGCCTGGCTAATTTTTTCTGTTTTTGGTAGAGACTGGGTCCCGCTCTTGCTCAGGCTGGTCTGGAACTCCTGAGCTCAAACGATCTGCCCTCCTCTGCCTCCCAGAGTGCTGGGATTACAGGCGTGAGCCCGGCCTTCAAATTAGTATAATTTTTATAATGTAAAATATATACTACACCTAATTTTTAAAAAAGGAACCAATGTGCACGGTTTGCAGTTACGGTTTGTGTGTGTGAGTGCACATACGTGTGTATGCCTTGGCCATAGCCCCACATGTGTGGGGGTGCATGAGCATTTGCGTGCCTCACTTGCCTGCAGCTAGTGACTGGTATTCTGTGCTGACTCCTCTTGCAGGCTGAGGGGCCAGCTGGCAGCCTCACATGCTCCTGTTTTGGTGTCCATGTCCCCATCCTCGGGTGTCCCTGTCCTGGGTTGTAGTTCTAATTAGGTCAACCAGTGTTGTACACTTGCTAGCAGATGCCATTACTGAGAATCACACAAGGCTGGGGGTAGCATCATGCTACCTGTTCTGTGGCCAGTGCTGGGCCTCTGTTCTCATATCTGCCTCTGCTTTAGTGTGTGGCCCACAATGCCCTGGAGTGTGCACGAGCCATCTACGCCTACGCCCTGCAAGTGTTCCCCAGCAAGAAGAGCGTGTGGCTACGAGCTGCTTACTTCGAGAAGAACCATGGCACCAGGTACATGGTGGGCCCTGCCTTCCCGGTGGGCTAATTAACCCTCCAGCTCCCGTCTGTCCGGCACTCATGTTAAGCCTCATCCCTGCAGATCTGCTAGTGCACCCTTGAGGTCTGGCCCTCTCCAGCGATGGGGGCAGCAGCTTTTATGACACTTAGGACTTTTAACTGGAGCTGTCTTTGTAGCCCTTTCTGTGATAGGATTATCACTGTTTCGTAGTCGAGAACTTGGGCATTGAGGGAGCCTGCCCACGTGCCCTGTGGTTTGAGGAGCGCCAGGGGTGCTGGCTGAAGGCTGGGGCCAGCACGGTTCACGCCTGCACACTGCCTGCAGCAGTGGCCAGGGCAGCATCTGTGTTTTCCATTTGAGCTCTGTTGGCTTTGAGTTTTGGCTAGTTTTTATGCTCAGAGGAGGTCCGCAACAGTTTTCCTTAATTGTGCTCTTTAATTGAAAAAGCCTTTTGGGTCTGCCTTATTGGCTATAAATGTTAATTAAATTAGGCGTTGCAATTTCTTGTTTTAAATGGGCAGCTCTTAAGGGCGTCCCCAAGCACCCCATCGGTCCCTTCCCAAGCCCTCAGGCGTGCTCCCTGTGCTGGGTTTCGCTGGGGCTGCAGCTGGGCTTGCTGAGCCCTCATTTCATTTCTTTTCTGGGGTTGTTTAGTCTCAGTTCTCTTCAGGGTGCCTTTCCACGTGTGCTGCCGAAGCTCTGTCCCTCTCCCCGCCCCTGTCCGCTGGTTTGGTGTTTTGGAATTAACTCCTTTGGGGACATTTTGAAATGACCCCAATGGCTCACCATGCAGAAGGTCACCTGGGGCTGTGTAAGTGCAAAACAGGGTGGTGCCAGGTGTGGGCTGAGACCGGAGTAGTATCTGCTGCCCTGGACCCCTGGTTCAGTGAGCAGACCCTGCCTGCCGTTCTGTGCTCTCCGCAGTTGGCTCGGAGGGTAGGGGAGGCAGTAGCTGGGGGCTGGTGCTCTGTCAGGCCTCACTCCACGCAGTACAACTTCGTGTGCTCACTTTGTCTTGCTGTTGCGCTCAACTGAGGCTTAGAGGGGCCGTTGGTGCCAGACGTGTCCAAGGGGCAGTGGCCATGGGAAAGTCCAAGGGCGTCACACCTGACACCCAGGGCTGGCGGTCGTCTTGATCAATAGTGACCTAAAATCACTTTCTTTCAGTCGGATCATTTTTTTGGATGCCAGTAGAATGGACTTGGGCTCATAATCTTTATTGGTGGATCCAGGGTGTACTCTGTGGTTCAAGATGAAAAGGCCTCCTCTGTCACCAGACCCTGGAGTTATCACTGCCTCCAGGACACATGGCTGTAAAAGGGTCTCTTGTGCAGTTCCTCTATCAGGCTCTGCTATTCAAACAATGCATCGCTTTGTGGAACCCTCCTCGGTAGTTGATTTTAGGACCTTTATGGAGAGAGAAGATTTCCCCACACTCTCCCCATTGTAAAATCTGGTAAATCATTTATAGTGTCGAACTTTGGAGCAGTAACTGTCTCTTCATGCCTGCACCGTGGCCGTGTACACAATGTGTGCTCTGGTTTATGGCCCTGGCTCTGGTGACCACAGCCCTCTGTCTTGCAGGGAGTCCCTGGAAGCGCTCCTGCAGAGAGCCGTGGCCCACTGCCCCAAAGCGGAGGTGCTGTGGCTCATGGGCGCCAAGTCCAAGTGGCTGGCAGGGGATGTGCCCGCAGCAAGGAGCATCTTGGCTCTGGCCTTCCAGGTGGGTGAGGGTCATCGTGTACACAGCCCCCAGCCTTAGTGCCGGCTGGTGCCTGAGAACTGCCTTGTGCACATGCCTTGGCACGTGCTGTAGTCTGGGTGCACTGGACCTGGGCTTTGAGGGGGGCTGAGAACAGGAAAAACAGCCCGGTTGGTGGACTCTTACCTCTTGTTCCTACCACTCAGTGTGGCCACATAAATGTCCCAGGACATAGAACCCAGGATTGCACGTGGGCTGCCTGGTGCCGGCAGGGCCCCATGAGTATGTGGAGCCACATTCAGCTGCACCCTCAGGCCCGATCGTGCCGGTTGTCGTGAGGTGTGCAGTTTCTGAAGTACCTTGTTTTTATTGCTGTGTATAATACCGTAACACTTTATGTCAATGTGGGTGTTAGTCAAATAGTTTTGCAGCGTATTTTTTAGTAAACTATAGAATGCTGTATAAATGTCAGTCTGTTATTGTAACCCAGGCTAACATCATAAAGTTGGTCCGTCCTTAAGTAAATACCGTGAGAAGGGGCTGGCCTGGGGTTAGCCTTTTTCTCTCAGTTGCCTGTTCGAGAAAACCCTAGAGCGACACGTTGCTGCTCTGAGCAGTTGCAGGGCTGCCTCCATCGACCTGGCGCCTGCTGCCTGTCCAGGTGATCGTCCTGCCCATGGCCAGTGGGCAGCTGTGCAGGTGCGGGTTAGTCTGGGCACTGCCTGCGTGTCCGCTGGACTCTGGGTTGTGTGTAGCCCTTTCCACAAAGGTCGACACGCTGGGCCCTTCGGTCCTGCCCATGTGGACACACCAGGATGGCTGGTTCCTTTTCAGAGGGCTTAGGGAAAAGAGTGGGGTTGAGTGCGGTGGGTCCACATGTGTAGGATGTGAGTAACCAATTCAGGGGCTTTGAGAGGGTCTGGGTGGATCCTGGAGGAGATGGCTTGGTAGCTGCCAGCGTTGTCTGAGCGCTGCGGAGGCCTCTTCTCTGTCCCAGAGTGAAATGGACGTGTGTGTTTCCAGGTGAGTCTGGGTTCTTGGGCTGGGGTCTGCTCTGTCGTCTCCTAGCCTAGGAAGGGCTCAAGCCAGACCAGTCCTGCAGCAGAGCGAGGCCAGCTTGGTTCCAGGCGCCTGCTTTTGATTAAGTGTGATCCAGCTCGGGTCCTCCTCTGACCCCGCGGGCGCGGCTGTGCTTGCTCTGCAGGCCAACCCTAACAGCGAGGAGATCTGGCTGGCAGCCGTGAAGCTGGAGTCCGAGAACAACGAGTACGAGCGGGCCCGGAGGCTGTTGGCCAAGGCGCGGAGCAGTGCGCCCACCGCCCGGGTGAGCCAGGGTGCAAGGCGTGTGCACGTGGCCCTGAGCCTGGCCCGTGTGTGACGGGTGGGGTGAGATGTGGGCAAGCTGGGCCAAGCACAGACCCCTCCTTGTCCCTGGACTAAAACGTGTCCCTGTGTTTATCCCCACCTTCTGTGTACACAAAGGAGCTGTGAGAGGCTGCGGGAGCGCACACAGTGGAGCAGAATGGAGGTGCTAAGGGTGAGTGTGACGGTGTTCGTCTGCCACGCAGGTGTTCATGAAGTCCGTGAAGCTGGAGTGGGTGTTAGGTGGCATTGCGGCTGCGCAGGAGCTGTGCGAGGAGGCGCTGCGGCCCTATGAAGACTTCCCCAAGCTGTGGATGATGAAGGGGCAGATCGAAGAGCAGGAGGGGCAGATGGAGAAAGCGAGGGAGGCCTACAGCCAGGGGGTGAGCCTCAGCTGCACCCCGGGCCGCTTGCCCCTCACTCCTAGGGAGGACTGAGGCTGGGGGTGAGGGCCTTGCTAGTCCCCAGATAACGGGCTGGGGACGCTGCACCGGGGCCTGGTCCCCTGTTCTGAGTCCTGCACTTGCTTTCTGCAAAGGCGCACACACAGGCTTTACTCAGGCAGTGCAGGATATGGCACCCTAAAGTGAAGGCTGGTGTGTACACACCTGTGTGCATGCGTACACAGCACAGGCACACACATAACCGCCCACACCCCTTACACATGTGTACACGGGACAGCCATATACATACCCCACAGGCAGAGCATGGAGTGGTATCTCTCCCTGGACACAGACAGCCCTGAGGTGCTCTCACCACAGGTGAGAAGCCGGCTACGGCCATCTCAGTCCTTCATAGACACTACCTGAGCTCCTCTTTTACTTGATTTGTTCGCTGCAGTTGAAGAAATGTCCCCACTCCACACCCCTATGGCTTTTGCTCTCCCGGCTGGAGGAGAAGATTGGGCAGCTTACTCGGGCACGGGCCATTTTGGAGAAGTCTCGTCTGAAGAACCCGAAGAATCCTGGGCTGTGGTGAGTCCTAGGGGTTCTGGGCAGCCCTGGCTGTTGGTCCAGCTTACCCTTGGGGGCTGTCCTCACCAGCTGCTTGTGTGGGAGTCTTTGGGCATCGTCTCTGGGCTCCTGCAGGTGGGGGTGGCAGGTGCTGGCTATGGGGAGTCCCGGTTCCTGCCATGGGAAACTTTGGTCTAGATGCTGTTTGACTTGTGCTCTGATGAGGGCACCTGGGGGAGTGAGGGGCTAATGACACCTGGGACGAGGAAAGGACGAAGCCGAGAGAGCAGAGAGTGGGCGTTTGCTGGGTGAGGACGGCACACGCTGCTGGACATGGGCTGCTCCTAGGGGCCTCTCGTGTGGTGCGTGGTCTCCCTGTGCAACCTGTGCTCATTCTGGCCGCCGTCGCCTGCGTCTGGGTAATGTCAGGGTCGGTGGTCTCGCCAGGGGGCAGTTGCCGGTGGGCCTGGTAGGATGTGGGCACTGGCGCCTCACTTCTTTGGCGGATGAGCTCTGTCTGCAGAACGGAATTTGAGCTGCTGCTGTGACTGGTCCGGGGCCTCTCAGGCAAGGCTTCCCGGAAGCTACCAGAACACCAGCTGGGTTTGTTGTGCTGCTCGTTGCCGGGTATCCTGCATCCCGGGCCTGTCTCCTCAGGTTGGAGTCTGTGCGGCTGGAGTACCGTGCAGGGCTGAAGAACATCGCCAACACGCTCATGGCCAAGGCGCTGCAGGAGTGCCCCAACTCTGGTAAGGGGTCTTCCTGGCTTCCGAGACGTGACGGAGTGGCTTTTCCTGGGAGTGTGTGAATCATTCCAGCCAGGTGTTTCAGCTACACTTGGTCACCAGGACATTTGAACTAAATTCCGGGTCTCAATATGGGAGAATCTGATTTCATGTTCTGAAGCGCTACCATTTAGTTTTTTTTTAATTTTAACTTTCATTATTCTACTCAAAGTAATCGAAATGCAGAATGAACAAATTTGGAGGAAAAAGAGGTAATGGAGATCACCTGTAGGCACACTACTTAGGATCCCTACTCTTGACTCGTTTATATTGTTGTACTTTGTGTTACTGTGCA
>CAUYRT010078035.1:0-16530 GCA_963574885.1 Lepilemur ruficaudatus | reverse complement strand
CACAGTGCTCAACACATCCCTCAGATGGGAGTCTACCCTACACCCCCAAATCCCCAGTGAACACCACCACCATTTGAGCACCATAGTGTTAATCAGTCAGTACCAATTTGATGGTGAGTACATGTGGGGCCCATTCTTCGGTCTTGTGTCACTTCACTTCAAATGATTGGCTCAAGCTTAATCCAGGATAATATAAGCGGTGCTAGGTCATTGTTGTTCCTTAAAATTGAGTAATATTCCATTGTAAATATATACCAAATTTTAATAATCCACTCATGAATTGATGGGCACTTGGGGTGTTTCCATGACCTAGCAATAGTGAATTGTGCTGCCATAAATATTAGGTGCAGATGTCTTTATTATAGAATGTCTTATGCTCTTTGGGGTAGATGCCCAATATTGCTATTGGTGGATCAAATGGTATTTCTATTTTTAGCTATTTGAGGAATCTCCAAATTTTTTTCCACAGAGGTTTCACTAATTTTCAGTCCCACCAGCAGTGTAAGAGTGTTGCTGTCTCTCCACATCCTCACCAGTATTTGTTGTTTTGGGATTTTTTGATAGAGGCCAGTCTCACTGGGGTTAGGTGATATCTCATTGTGGTTTTGATTTGCATTTATCTAATGATTAGAGATGTTGAACATTTTTTTATGTGTTTGCTGTCAATTATTTTGTCTTCATCAGACAAGTTTCTGTTCATCTCCTTTGCCCATATATAAATGGGGTTGTTTGATTTTTTTCTCATTAATTCTTTTGAGTTCCAGGTAGATTCTTGTTATCAGACCTTTGTCAGAGGTGTAGAGAGCAAATATTTTCTCCCATTCTGTAGGTTGTCTATTTGCCCTAGTGATAGCTTCTTTGGCTGTGCAGAAGCTTTTTAATTGATCGGATCTCATTTGTTTTTTGTTTTTGTTTTTTTTTTTTTTTTTGCTATATTAATTGCTTTGAGAGTCTTCTTCAAGAATTCTTTGCCTAGGCTGATGTGGGAAAGGGTCTTCCCAACATCCTCTCCTAGGATTCTTAAGGTTTCATGCCTTAGGTTTAGGCGTGTTAACCATCTTGACTGTATTTTTGTGAGAGGTGAGAAGTGAGAGGTAAGGATCCAGGTTCATTTTTCTGCATGTAGTTATCCAGTTTTCCCAGCTCCATTTATTGAAAAGAGATTCATTTCCCCAATGTATACTTTTGTCTGCTTTATCAAAGATTAGGTTGCCATATGTAGATGGTTTCATCTATGGATTCTCAGCACTGTTCCAAAGATCAAAGCTTCTGTTCTTGTGCCAATAAAAGGCTAATTTGATTAGTATTGCTTTATAATACAACTTGAAGTCTAGAAGACAGATGCCTTCCAATTTGTTCTTTTTGCTTAAGATTGCTTTGGCTACATGGGGTCTTTTCTGGTTCAATACAAAGTGAAGAGTTATTTTTTCTAGGTCAGTAAAGAATGAGGATGGTACTTTGATGGGGATTGCATTTATTCTGTAGATCACTTTAGGTAAAATTGACATTTTAACAATAATGATTCTACCAATCCAAGAGCAAGGTAGATTTTTCCATCTTTTTACATCTTCTATAATTTCTTTTTTTAGTGTTTCACAATTCTCCCTTTATAAGTCTTTCGTATTTTTTGTTAAATTTATTCCTAGATATTTAATGTTTTTGGAGGCTATAGTAAAAGATATTGCCTCTTTGATGTGAGTTTCAGGTTGACTGTTTTTGGAATAAATGTATGCCTCAGATTTGTGTATTTTGATTTTATAACCTCAGACTTTACCAAATTCATTTATAAAATCTGGGAATCTGTTGGAAGAATTCATGAGCTTTTCTAGATATAATATCACATCATCGGTGAAGAGCGGGAGTTTGATCTCATCTGCACCCACTTGGATACCCTTAATACCACCCTGTTGCCTAATTGCTTTGCTAGGACTTCATGCATTATGTTGAATAGAAGAGGGGAAAGTGGGCATCCTTGTCTATTTCCAGTTCGATGTGGGAATGGTTTTAGTTTTTCCCCATTTAGTATGATGTTGGCCGTAGGTTTGTCATAAATGGATTTGATAATTTTAAGGTATGAGCCACCTATGCCTATTTTGTTAAGAGTCTTTATCATAAAGGTGTGTCGGACTTTGTCAAATGCTTTTTCTACATCTATTGAGAGAATCATATGGTCTTTGTTCTTGCTTTTATTTATGAGGTGAATTGCATTTATAGATTTGGGATGTTGAACAAGCCTTGCATCCCTGGAATAAAGCCCACTTGGTTGCGATTAATTATTTTTTGTTTTTTGATGTGCTGCTGAATTTTATTTGCTAAACTTTTGTTTAGGATTTTTTCATCTATATTCATGGGGGATATTTGTTTGCAATTTTATTTTTTTGTTGGGTTCTTTCCTGGTTTTGGAATTAAAGTGATATGTGCTTCGAAGAATGTATTCAGAAGGATTCCATCCTTCTCAATGTTGTGGAATGATTACTGTAGTATAGGTATGAGTTCTTCTTTGTATGTTTGGTAAAACTCTGAGCCATAAAGTCCCTGACTTTTCCATTTTCAGAGGTTATTACTTACTGCGCCAATTCTGAGCATGAGATTGGCCTGCTTAGAAATTCTGTTACCTTCCTCCTGGGTGAATTCAGGAAGGTTGTATGTTTCCAGGAAACTCTCCATTTCCTCCTCATTATGTAGATTTTGAGCATATAGTTTATTATAGTAATCAAAGACAATGTTTTGTATTTCTGTTGTGTCTGCTGTGACCTCCCCTTTTACATTTCTGATTGAATTTATTAGAGTCCTTTCTCTGTGAGTTCCTTTCAATGTAGCCAGAGGGCTATCAATTTTGTTTATCTTTTCAGAAAAACAGCTTCTGGTTTTGTTGATCTTCTGTATTATTCTTTTGTTTTCAATTTCATTAAGTTCTGCTTTGATCTTTGCTATTTCTTTTCTTCTATTAGGAATGGGATTGGTAAGCTCTTCCTCTTCCAATTTCTTGAGTTTATTCATTAGAATGTCAATATCTAAGCTTTCTGTTTTTTGGATGTAAGCATTTATTGCTATTAGTTTTCCTCTCAGGTATGCTTTTGCTGTATCCCACAGGTTTTGGCAACTTGTGTCTCCATTATCATTTAGTTTGAAGAAACTCTTTATCTCCCCCTGAATTTCCTCCTTGACCCAAGAGTTTTTCAATAGTAAATTGTTTAGAATCCATGACCTTCTGAAGTGGTGAGAGTTTGTATAGGATTTGAACTCTAGTTTTATACCTCTATGGTTAGAGAAGACACACGGTATAATTTCTATTTTTTTTTGAATTTGTTGAGATCTGATTTGCATGCTAGTATGTGGTCAATTTTGGAAAAGGTTCCATGGGCTGCTGAGTAGAATGTAAATTCAGCTTTATTTGTGTGGAATGTTCTGTAGAGATCTGTCATATCTGTTTGTTCCAGAGCTCTGTTTAAGTCCATTACTTCTTTGTTAATTTTGTTTGGAGGATCTATCTAGTTCATTCAGCGTAGTTTTTAAGTCCCCCACATGTATGGCAGTATTGTTTAACATGTTAATAAAATCCGACAAGGTTTGCTTTATGTAGTTAGGAGCTCCTACATTGGGTGCATAAATATTAAGAATAGTTAAATATTCTTGTGGGATCTTCCCTTTCACCATTATAAAGTGGCTTCTTTTTATCCTTTTTTACTTTTGTTATTTTAAAGCTTATGTTGTCTGCAAATAGTATAGCTCCTCCTGCTTTCTTTTGAATTCCATTTGCCTGCATGATAGTTTTCCCTTCCTTGACCTTTGGCCGGAAAGCATCTTTGTGGGTTAGATGAGTTTCCTGTATACAGCAGATACTGGGCTTGTGGATTTTTGTCCACTCTGCCAGTTTATTTCTCTTAAGAGGGCAGTTTAAGCCATAAACGTTTATTGAAAGGATTGAGATTTGGTGAAGATTTCCATGCATATTGTTGGGTAAAGCCCAGTTGCTTTGTTTCACTCCTTGCACCATCATGAAGTTCAAGTTCTAGCCTTTAACTCTTTGAACGTTTTAGTTTGAAGAGTGCCTATTGCCCTGTTTGGTGTAAAAGGCAGTTCTAAGTATTTCCTGTAGGGCTGTTCTGGACTTTGCAAATTCCATTAGAGAATGTTTATCTTAAAAGGACTTCATTTCTCCCTCATAGATGAAACTTAATTTTGCCGAATAAAGAATTCTAGGTTGGGCTTTGTTCTGTTTTAGTAGATTAAGCATAGGTACCCAGTCCCTTGTGGCTTGTAGGGTTTCAGAAGAGAAATATGCAGTTAATCTGATAGGTCTACCTTTGTAGCTTATTTGTTGTTTTTGCCTGGCTGCATGTAGGATTGCTTCTTTCACATTTACTTTGGTCAGACTAATAATCAAGTGATGGGGTGATTGTCTTTTCATGCTGCTTCTCCCAGGAGTTCTCTGTGCTTCTTGTATCTGAATATCAAGATTTCTGGCAAGGCTGGCATGTTTTTCTCCAATATTCCATGAAATAAGTTTTCCAGCCCTTGTGAATGCTCCTCTTCCCCTTCTGGTAACCCTATCACCCTGAGGTTCTGTTTTTTTACATAATCCCATACTTCTTGTAGTCTTTGGTCTTGTCTCTTGTTTCTGTGTTCCCTTTCTTCCTCTGCTTTGTTTAGAGTATAGGAATAATATTCAGGCTCTGAAACTCTTTCCTCAGCATGGTCCATCCTGTTCTTAAGACTTTCCATTGAGTTTTGGAGCTCTTCATTTCCAGGATTTCTGTTTGATTCTTCTTTATCAATTCAATTTCTTTGGAGAATTTTTCATTCATTTCCTGAATCGTTCTTGTGGTTTCTCTATGTTGGAAATCAATTTTCTCTTCAATTACATTGAGTTTTCTAACCATCCATATTTGAAATTCTTCCTCTGTCAGTTTAATTGTATCATTTAAGTTGGTGTCAGTTGGTGATGATTGAGTGCTTTCTTTTGGAGGTGACATTTCTCTCTGATCTTTCATGTTTCCTGTGATCTTTTGCTGTTTTTTTCTCACCTGAGTTCTTTGTCTAGGCCCGGAGATGCTGGGACTGGCTTATGAACCAAAATCTGATAGGCTGCTTTTACCGTGCTTCAGCCTCCAGCAGGGAAGAGGAGGTGAAGTGGAGGTAACAGTGTGGCGACTGGGTTTCAGGATGAACAGCCTCCTTTCCAGCTCCGCCCAGGGGAGGTATCAGTCCCTTTGGTGTAATTCCGCCAGTGCAGAGTCGCAGGAGACAGCAGTTGGCAGTGTCTTCCCAGGTCACAACTGGAGAGGCAATCTCTCTTGCAACTCCGCTCTGCCCAGATGGGTTCCATTCTCTTGGCCCAGAGCGCTGATTGGGGTGGGAAACTGCCCAAGACTATCCTGACAAGTCAGCCGCGAATGTCACCACACTCCACTATCCACCCCTTCATACGCCAAACCCGAGCAGCGGAAATGCAAGGGGCGGTTGCTGGGTTGGAGGATCAGACGGACTCTCTCCTTCTATTCCCCCCACCCTTTCAAATGCCAGAACTGCTCCTCTGGGCTAGGACAGGAAGGGGGACTTGGACCACCTCCAGAGCAACCCCCAGCATCCCCAGGCCACAGGAAGCCATCCCACCGCCTACTTAGAGCTGATATGGCAGGCACCCGTGGAGCAGGGGGAGGAGTAGAGAACTGGGGCAGCTTCCAAACCGAGCTCCGAGCCCACTGCTGCCCCATCTGTTCAGCTGCAGGGTAGCACAGTCACTCTGTCTCTCCAGTGCCTGCCAAACACTCAGTGAGTTCCCAGGGCAGAGTCTCCTCCAAGGTATATGCTCCTCATCCTAGTCTTGGAAGCCTCCAGACGTGAGAGGGCATTCTCTGCACTCACTCCTACAGAACCGGGAAGTGCCTGCTCAGCTAGGGTTCTCCCCCAGACAGGGCTGACTCAGAGGAGCACAACAGAGAGTTCAAAATGTTCTCTGCTCCAATTTTTACACTGCACAGCTCGTCTGTCTACACCACTGCTTCCCGCTGACTTCAGACACTTTCCTGCCTGCGTGGGTGTGGTTCATGGTCGGGGGAAGGATTGTCCTCCCAGGAGTCAGAATGCCCCCATGCAGCCGGCTGGCTGGGGCAGGACCTGAGCTCCCTCCCTAAGGTACACATCCAACTCTCTGGGCTCTGTGAGAGATTCTCTGAATCACCTCTGTTTTCCACTGGTGTCTAGTGTCCCACGCTGTTTCTCTGCAGGTCCACGAAACTGGTCCTGTGGAAGTGGAGTTCACTCACGTGCACTAGTCTGCCTATTTCTCCTCCGACTCTGAGAGCATAGAGACAGGAGGCCACCCCTAATCTGCCATTTTTTTCCTCTCTGATTTGTTTTGCTTTTATTCAATTTTATTTGTAGGAAGATTGAGGGTGATGTTTATTTTCTTTTTATATTTTTATATATTTTTCAAATTTTCTGTAATGAATATGATTTACTTCTTAAAAACTACATAATTTAAAATGTCTTGAGAAGGCAGGACATGTTATCACTTGGACTTCACACATAACCCTCTCTCATGATTCGTAAGTCCATTTTGCTTTGTTTAATATGACTATGACAGAGACTTTGACCTTAGTGTTTATGTGCCTCAAAGAAAATCACTCTTGTTCCTGTTGTAAAATTCAGCTGTAAACTTTCATTGCCTATGCATTTTTCTTTCTTAATTACATCTTGTTTTAGAGTTTACAATTTAACTAATTTTATTTTATATATTTATTTATTATTTGTTTGTTTTGCTTTTAAAAAGTGGTATTGGTGCTGGAAAGGTACTTGTCTCAGCTACCATATATCCTTACCTCCAGTTTGCAGTTTCCACCTTCTACACATTATGTCTTCTCTTACCCATTTATTTTTGAGAAGGAAAACAATATCTTTATGTATCAGGTCATTAAATGTGGAATGTCCAATCTCGAATCAAAACAGTAGTTTATTATATCCCAAACAAAAAGCAGTACAATTAATCAAAGTAAGCACCCAAGCTATTGACACAGTTTGGCATCTTAACAGTAGCTTCTTTAAGTCAGCATCAAAGAAGCATAGAGAGCAAGTGGCCATGAAATCGCAAAAGGCGTTTCCCATAGCTTGTTAATATTTGAATATTTTTCCATGCAAGAAATGGTCCAAAGCCTGTAAGAAGTGGTAATCAATTGGTACAAGGTCTGTTGAATAAAGGTGGTTGACAGTGAGTTTCCAAGTCCAGCTTATGTAGTTTGAGCAGTATTGCTTGTGCAACATGTGGTTGAGTGTTGCTTTTCAAGATCTCTATTGACCTATGTCCACTGCTTAATCACAAGCATCTTCATTATTTCATCCAATTGGTTGCAGTAGACATCTGCTGTAATCAATTGACCAGATTTCATGATTCTCTAGTGGATAATACCAGTACTGGACCACCCAACAGACACCATTGGGTTTTTTGGATGAATGTTTGGTTTTGGACTGTGCTTTGATACTTAATATTTATCCAAACATTGTGCCGAATGCTTACTATTGTCAAAAAGAACTCATTTTTTTTCATTACACATAACAATACAGTGTAGTAATGGTTCACCTTTATGTCACGATAGCAAAGAAATGTAAGCTTTGAGAAGATTTCTCTTCTGACACTCATTTAGTTCATGCAGAACCCATCTGTCCAGCTTCTTTACCCTTGCTGATTTGTTTCAAATGATCTAATATTGTTTATATAGTAATGTGAAACCTTGCTGCTAATTCATGCATAGGTTGAGATGGATTTGCTTCCACTACAGCTTTCAGCTCATCAATTATCTACCTTGGTCTCAAGTCACCCACATGGCTGATTTTCAAGATTTAAATCACCAGAACGGAACTTCTCAAAACATTGATGTACTGTGCGTTCATTAGCCATATCCTTCCCAAACCCTTCCTTCATATTTCCAGCTGTCTGCAGTGCATGGTTCCACAATGGAACCCATATTTGAAAATAACACAAAGTTTTTACTTATCTGTGGTTTCACAGAAATTGCTCTAGAAAAATTTTGAAAGATAATCACAAGCCCAGGGTGCATTTGAAAGAATAAGGATATACTTTCACAATACAAAAAAAACAGTGTGCACAATCCTAAATTCAGTTATGTTTAAATATTTAGTAGAGTGCCTTGCTATTGTGCCTTTTACATGCTCTGCCTGCCATTTTTGGCATACTGAAAAGATCATAGCCACCAGAATCAGAAAGATCTGGGTTCAAACATATCTTCACCCACTTACTAGTCACATGATTCTGGGTAAGTCTTCTACACCTTATTTTTCTCATCTGTACTAGGGAGATAATAAGATAAATATTTCACTCTTGTTATTATTTTTATTGTATACACATTTACACATAGTGATAATGTGTAAAAGTATATTAGAATACTTGGTTCATATTAGACCAACTTGACAGTTTTGTTTACCTCCTTATACTCCTCCTCCTTTAAAGATAACTGTTATAGGGAGAATTAAAATTTTTATCTTATTTGTAAGCATTATAATAATCATCCTCTTGACATAGCAAAAATATCAGTGCATTTTTAAAACTGAAAACAAATTAGCTCTGCTTCCATACAAAGCCAAGATAATGGAGGATAGTAAAGAAGACAGCAGTATTTTTTACAGGTGCTATGTTAGAGACTGGAGGTACACATTGAAACCCCATCCCCACGGAATTCCATATTGAGTGCAGGAAACAGTGTTACTTAACATATATTATGCTGTGATAGGTTTGAAGATGAAAGTACATGCTTAGTGCCATAAGAAAATAGAGAAGGACCCCTATCATTGGGTCTAGGATCAGGGGAGACTGCCCAAAGAAAGTGACAGCTGAGCTAGATCCTGAAGGATGAAGAGGGGTTTCAAAGTAAAAAAAAAAAAAAATGACAGGCAAGGACATTCCAGAGATTAGTAACAGTGTGCACAAGACTAAGAGTTATATATTAAAAATCTCTATACACAAGGGAGACTAAAACATCTCATTGTCTTACTTGCTAGCAAATCAGAGAAGGCTGCTACCGTCCAGTAGCTCTGTTTCATAGAGAACGGAAGACATTCATATGCAAAGAAAACGTACCCTGATACAGACTAAGTGCCATACCAGTGTTAAAAAAAAAAAAAGAAAGAAAGAAAGAAAAGAAAAAAAAAAGAAAGAAAAACTAGGGATGACAGGAGTAATGATAGATTGCTGTGAACCAGGTTCAAGAAAAGGGACTAAGATTGAGCCTTATATGGAAATTAAGACCTTGACCTTGAAAGAATGTAGAAAGTACTCCAGGCACAAGAAACTGCACAATCGCAGTTGTTCTCAAGATGGAAGCAGTGGCCCATGTGGGCCCAGTATTTCTGAATTTGAAGCCATACTGAACACCTAGTAGGTATTTGGAAATGAGTGGGGACATATATTTGTCAATATGCCTGGGAGGAGCTACTAGCATTTAGTTTCTTGTAAAACGTCTGCCCACAACTGAAGAGTCTTGCATGACAAAGATTTCAACTACTCAAATTGTCAGTGACTATCCAAATTGCTCCTGCATGGATAAACACTGCCATAAAGCAAACACTTTTTTGTAGAGGAGTAATGGAGAGAGAGTAGGTAAGGTAGGAAAGGTTGACAAAAGGCAGATCACAAAGTATTTTGACTTCTACATCGGGAAATGTTGAATCCATTATAAAGGCAATGAGGACTCAAAAAGAGCTACCAGTAGCAGGCTGACATATATCAGATATTATTTGTTGAATATGTATCCTCATCACAAAGGGAGATGGAAGCAGTAATTTTACTATAGTCCAGACAGGGGTTGATTAGGGCCTGCACAAGTTTATCAGACAAAAGACAAAAAGACACAGGGCAACTTAAAATATATGTTAAGCTAATTTATACAATTACAGATCAGATCATTATTCCAACTAAGAACTTTAACTCAATTCTCAGTTTTGTTTAGTTTTGTCCATGCAAAATTCATTGTAAAAGCTGAATTCTTTGGGCGAGATTGCACGTTTGAACCTAATAATTATTGGTAGCTTATCACACTTCAGATTTGCCGTGTGTATTTGCCTTTGTTATTTTAAATGCACGCTTCTTTAGGGAAATTTTCAATCCCTATTCCCTCACCTTTTTGCAAGGGTTCTTAAGTAGACAGAAGACTTTGAACTCTACATCTTAATGTATCTTTTCTTTATATGACAGGAAAATATCTGTTGGATGTTTGCAAAAGGGTCGTTGCCGTATTATAAACAGATCTAGAATAAATGCAGAAACGTTTGTCCATAATGGCACCAGGTGATTGTTTCTGTCAGGCCCTTCTCCCTGACATCCCTTACCAACCCCTACCATACACAAAAGTAAACACTAGCCTTCTTTGTTTTGGATATATTTAGGACATTTGGACCATAGAACTTGCAACATGACAAATGGGCTTAAGAAGCTGGATTGCTTCAGCAAATCTAATTGAAAAGAAAATTGGATGTTAGTGCCTCAGCTATGATGAATGAATATAAAATGATGTAGCCTATTACCAAGTTACAATTCAGAAACTTGACATCCCCACTTCTTTCCACCTAGAACATTAGAAAAAACTTAGTGTTCTTTTTTCTCTTTCCAAATTTGACCTACGCAGTAAGCCTTTCATGAGAAGACTTACTGTTTTATAATTATCACAGAAATTAACAAAAATCCAATTAATAAAAATAAATTTGGATATTAATTATCAATAAACATCGGGATGAAAATAATTCTTTATGAGTAGTAAATACCTACTTCAAAGCAATGTGCTCTCAAAAATATATCAAGCTTCCTTCCTGTTGTATGAGATTCGGAATAATGTGCCTTCTCAGTATGACATGGAAAATAATTTGTATTTCTGTATGACTAGAAAACAATTATTTAACTAGACTTATTTCTATATGATTAGAATAAAATTATCCCTTCTGTGTAAAACGGATATCTACTTCCATCCTCCTCAAATTCAGTTACAAAAGGTTTAAATATGATTCTATGCCAAGTTGTATTTTGTTTTGTTTGGTGTTTTTATAAGCTTAAACCAGCAGCTGTGCATATTTGTGCAATTCCAAAGTCAGGATTCATATATCTATATATCTATATATCTATCTATCTATATCTATCTATCTATATATATATAATTTTTCAACTCAGGGAAAAAAGTTAAAAATATCTTTAATGAATCACATGGAATGTCACTGAAAGAAATATAACGCCAAAGAATATGATGTCTTTTTTCCCTGTCATTCCATATATTTACAAATTTATAATGGAATTGATATAACTCTGTCTTAGAACAAGGCTTACCTTCTTACAAACTGGGTAAATTATTTTTTAGTAGTGTAATCCAGGAAAGTAAGTAGGCTTTTGAAATCTTACATGGTACCAAGAGCAGATTTGACTGGTTTTCTTTAAAAAACAAAAAACAAAAAAAACAAAAATGCTTTCAACACCCCTCCTCCTGGGAAACATGCACCCCTATCTTACAGAAATCCCTCTAAGTCCAAAGCAGGGTCCATACCGCAGCTGACCTTTTCCAGGATGAAGAATGTTAGAAAAGCAAAACTGCTGGCAGAACTCCTTCAGCAGCACCCATATTTTGCAAGATCATCATCAGGTGATTTTTTTTTTAATTTGCCTCTTATTGGAAAAAGTAACCCAATAGATTTGCTAAAATACTATTGTATTTTCTGTAGAAAATGCAAAGTGGCATTTTCTCATAGCATTTTGCTATGCTGGGATGGGAAAAGATAGCTTTCTTAGGTCTCTAGACCACTTTTCCTTCTGTGTCTTCACATCCCTTACTCTCCTCTGTTTGTCACTGTCCAACAGCAACCATCTCTTCATAATACAATCTACAAGACAACTTCCTCTCCCTACTCTCACACTTGAAGCTTGCACCCAAGTAGTATAAGACATCACTTGGAATCCACACTATATTTTACACACACTTAGTACTTTATTACTGGAAAAAAAGACAGGGAGAATTGACTTAGTCTTATAATATTAATATATAGACATTTTTCTCAATAGGATGCATGTGATAAAACTGTTGATACCCCAAGTCTTACTGTATTAATTCAAGGCTCTCAGCATTCAAAACTTGGAACACAGCAGTAGCTTTGAGGATTTCTCACTTTCATCCATTTAAAAATAACTTTTCGTTGGTCACAGAAGGGTAGTATTTTTCCCCTCATTTGATATCTACCCTGGAAATTTGGCAGAGGGCCATAGATTTTACTCACTAAACATTAGTTTTTCCCAAGTATTAGACCCACAAATTAATTTTATCGTCAAACTTCCAGATGAAAGATGAATAAAAAATAAATAGAAGTTAGTATCCTCTTTTCACATCAACTTTTTAAATGAATTTGATTCTACTGTTTCATTTTAAATAAAAGGAAGTGAAATTTTGCCATTGACCTTTCTGGGAACAGCCAAAATCTGATTATCTTCTGCCTTCCACATATCCCATCAATGAACAGAGCACAGCCAAGTTTTCCCTGCTTCCCTTTCTGTACATAAATACACAGGACTCTGCTCAGCCCATGCAGGGAGGAAGAGTTGCCCAGTGACTAAATATTCTGGCAAAGGTCCAACACTATGACTATTACCAGCAATGAAAACAGTTAACACTTACTGGAACTTTTCTGCATGCTGGGTATTGTGCTCAATGCTTATGCACATCATCTCATCACATCTTTATAATTGGTCTTATTGAATGTAAATGTTATTATCATTATCCCATTTTTTAGATAAAAACAAAACTGAGACTTAAAAAGTAAGAGGTTGCCCAAGGTATACAATTATGATTTAATGATGGCAGTCTTTTCCATAAAGGACAAAAACATATCATAAAATGAAATATAATAGATTCAAAGAAAAATAAAATTTACAAGAAAGAAAACATTCACAGTACCAGTAAGGTCCACTATTGTAAATGTAAATTTTTTATATATACTTTCCTCATTATAACTATAATTACTCAAAGATAAAAAAGCAAAAATCTGTAGACACATATAGCATCAAGAAATGGCACCAAACTAAAATATATAAAGTCAATTTACATAAATATGTAGATGTATCTTTCACTAGCGGATTAACTCAAAGTTTCACAGGATGTTAGTTTTCTCTCATTTTCAACAATCAATGCTGGCACAGCCTTTAAGCATTGACATGCTGCCTTATTGAGAAAGAAGACACAGCATTTTTTTTCTTCTTCTAAGAGTCATGAAGTTATCCTGAAGTTGCTATTTAGCAGCAAAATATTGCTTTGATGCACAAACTCTAATACAAAACTAATGTTCCATATTATTCCTAAAAGGTTTACATTTAAGTTATTGCCAGATCACTTTGCATTGAAAAGAGGTCTCATGTTAAAATTGATTTACTCCATGAAATTTTACCTCTAACTGCTGCCCATATTTTATACCACCAGTCTAATCCTTAGCTTTCTCTCAATACACATCTGGAATTATGCTGTTGTATATTTGTATGCAAAGGCATAACTTCCACAGCAGAGTTGATCAATTATCAAATCTATGAATTATGTTTCCATTCTAGTACCAATTCCAAAATATATTTTTTTCAAATAAATTTGTCTTCTTGATAATGACTTTTAGAAGGTATTACACAAAACTTTGCATTTACCCAGAGACAGTGATGAGAGAATTTTTGAACCTGGATTAGAGTTCAGAAGGACTAGTTTTCAATTCCAGTTGTGTTATTTTGGACAAGTCACTTTGCCTCTGTAGGACTTAATACTTTCTCTCCTCTGTAAAATGAAGATATTGAACTGGATGATATTAAGGGTTCTATTCAGGCCTAAGATTCTAGGATCTTAGATTTAAGATTTTCAGAACATTTGAATTTGGTATGGCCCGCCTCTCATGCAAGCAAAAGGAAAAAAAAAAATGTTTCATCAACATTCTCAGGTACTCATGTATACATGACATATGATTTCACTCAAAAAGAGAAAATAGTCAACGTTCATGATTTTATTTTCATTTTATCCTGTTGTAAGCACTAGATTGCATTTAGACTTCATATGGAATTTGTATTCATTGCATGTTGTTTAGATGTTCTCTCAATTTATTGATATAATGATTTCTTTTCCATGGTAGATAATCTAGTAAAGGGATTACAGAATGGTATGGTATATCTACTTTTAGTTTTTTGAGAAATCTCTATATTGTTTTCCATAGAGATTGTACTAATTTACATTCCCCCCAACAATATATAAGTGCTCCCTTTTGACAGCATTCATGGCAACATCTATTGCTTTTTGACTTTTTGATAATGGCCATTCTAATTGGAGTAAGATGGCATTTCATCATGATTTTAATTTGCATTTCTCTGATGATTAGAGATATTGAACATTTTTTCACATTTTTATTAACCATTTGTATATCTTTTTTGAAAAATGCCTGTTCATATCATTTGCCCACTTTTTAATGGGATTGTTTTCCTTTTTTTTTTTTTTAATGTCAAGTTGTTTGAATTCCCTTAGATTCTGGATATTAGTCCTTTGTTTGACACGTAGTTCATGAATATTTTCACACATCCTGTGGGTTGTATATTACTCTTTTGATTATTTTGCCTTGCAGAAACAAACTAGAACCATCCTAGTTTAATTAAGTCTGATTTGTCTATTTTTGCTTTTATTGTATTTGCTTTTAGGGTCTTAGTTTAGAAGAGTTTTTCCAAGGTTTTATTCTATGATTTTTACTGTTTTGGGTCTTACATTTAAGTCTTTAATCCATCTTGAGTTAATTTTTGTATATGGTGAGAGATATAGATCCAGTTTCATTCTTCTGCACGTGGCTATCCAATTTTCACAGCCCCATTTATTGAATAGTGAATGCTTTCCCCAGTGTGTGTTTTTCTTTGCTTTGTTGAGGACCAGATGAATGTAGGTACACAGCTTTATTTCTGTGTTCCACTGATCTATGTGTCTACATTTATGCCAATATTATGTTTTTGTTACTATAACCTTGTAGTATAATTTTGAACTCAGATAATGTGATGGCTGTAGCTTTGATTTTTTTTTTTTTTTTTGCTTTGGATTACTTGGGCTATTCAGGATCTTTTTTCTTCCATGTGAATTTTAGAATTGTATTTCTAATACGGTGAAGAAAAATGACATTGGCATTTTGATAGCAATTGCATTGAATCGAATCTGTACATTGCTTTGGGCAGTATGGTCATTTTCACAATATTGATTCTTCTGATGCATGAACAAGGAATTTTTTCCCATTAATTTGTATCATCTATGTTTTCTTTCACCAATGATTTGTAGTTCTTCTTGTAGAGATTTTTCACATCCTTTGTTAAATTAATTCCTAGACATTTTTTTGCAGCTATTGGAAATGGGATTTAGTTCTTGATTTTTTTTTTTCCTCATCTTGGCCATCATTGGTAGTTAGAAACGCTATGATTTTTGTACATTTATTTTACAACCTGAGATTTTACTGAATTCATTTATCAAATCTGAAAGTCCTTTGGAGGAATCCTTAGGGTTTTCTAGGTATAAAATCATATAATAATCAAATAGAGATAATGAGACTTTGTCTTTTCCAATTTTTATGCCCTTTATTTCATTCTCTGCCTGATTGCTCTGGCTAGGACTTCCAGTACTATGTTGAACAGAATTTGTAAAAGTTGGCAACTTTGTCTTATTCCAGTTCTTAGGGAGAATGCTTTCAACTTTCCCCATGCATTATGATGTTGCCTGTGAATTTGTTGTGTATGATTTTTATTATTTTGAGAAATGTTCCTTCTATGCCTACTTTATTGAAAGTTTTTATCATGAAGGGATTCTGAATTTTATTGAATGCTTTGTTCACATCTATTGGGAAGATTGTAATATTTTTTAGAATTCTGGTTATGTGGTGAATAACATTTATTAACTTGCATATGTTGAACCATCCTAGGATAAAGCTCATTTAATTGTTAGAAATTATCCTTTTTATATACTGTTGAATTCAATTGAGGAATTTTGCTTCTATGCATCATAGATATTAGTCTGTAGTTTTCTTTTTTTGTGTGTATCCTTTTCTGGCTTTGGTATCGTGGTGATACTGGCTTCTTAGAATATGTTAGGGGAGATACTCTCCCTATCAGTCTTTTGGAATAGTTTCATTAGGATTGGCACCAGTTCTTCTTTGGAAATCTAGTAGAATTTGGCTGTGGATTCATCTGGTCTTAAAATATACTTTTTGTGTCACCTCACTTCGAATAATGGGCACCACATGTACTCGCCAACAAATTGGTACTGACTGATTAACACTAAAGTGCTAAAATGGTGCTGGTGTTCTCTAGGGATTCGGGGGGTGGGGGGTAGATGCACATCTCAGGGATGTGGTGATCACTGTGGAGGGGAGGGGAATGCTTGAAATGTAGTTGGGCAAGGGGGAAATGTAGGGGTTTCAATAGGGGGAAGGAAATTCTCTAAAACTGATTCATGTGAATAGCTGTACAACTTGGTAAATTTACTAATAATCATTTAATTG
>CAUYRT010078034.1:0-56203 GCA_963574885.1 Lepilemur ruficaudatus | reverse complement strand
CCAATTAATTTCTTTCTATTTATAGTAGAGACGGGGTCTCACTCTTGCTCAGGCTGGTCTCGAACTCCTGACCTTGAGCTATCCACCCGCCTCGGCCTCCCAGAGTGCTAGGATTACAGGCGTGAGCCACCGCGCCTGGCCCAAACGCCTCGTTCTTCATAAGCCTTCCTGCCGGAAGAGGCCTTCCCTTTCCCTAAACATCCAGCCCTTCACCTGGGCTTTTTTGCCAGTACATTTTGGCACCTGTCATGGTTGCAACAATGACGTCCCTGATAATAAGAACCAACGACACACATCTCTTCTCTGCCTCCCCGTCCGGAGCAGCTCAACTTTTGTGGACCGAGTCACTGTGCAGAGCAGAAAAGAGGCTCCTACATCCATCCCCATGATCCAGTTTGACACTGGATCATAAAGCGAAAATAAGAAAAGGATGACCTGGTGTGAAGAAGCAAAGAAAGATGTCTTCTCAAGGTGGCACCACCACGGAGCACAGCTCTGTCCTCCCACACCAGCAGCAGTGCAGAGCACAGAGAGAGTAGTTTACAAAGGAACGTTCTCAGGCAAGACTCCGCAAGATGGCACTAAAATACTTTGTAGCCATCACACCCATTTTTATCAGCTGAGGTTCATCTAAAGGAAAAAACACCTTAGGATATGAAAGCCAACAACCAAAAATTACAGGTGAAGGGAACACTGTGGGAACCAAGTGTTGCTGGCTAGGGAGGGGTCTGCAGAGGGGGCTGTTTAATCCCTCCATCCCTCCTGAAGGGCTGGGGGGGTGTAACTGTGGACACCACCAGAGGAGGCAGTAGAGAGCATTAACACTCATCTGTGAGGAGTTACTATTCACTAACCATTTCTTCCGCATCAATGCCATAGCAACTTGTCCCAGCAACACCGGGAAGGAAGGAGGTCTACCGAAGCTGGCCAGACACCCACTGGTCAGACCGGTCAGATGTGGACTGTGCGCTGACGGGACACAGCAAAATGCTGGAATTGTGGGGGTAGAAAGATACCATCTCTGCCTTCGAGAAGCTTACATCTCTTTGGAAGAACCCTCACCCGTGAGAATGGGGCCAGGCTGCCCTAAAGTGTGCTCTCACAGCACCCAAACCTCCCATTCAAGGCATGCAGCACGACGGTGTTCCATTCATATGAGCGACTGCACAACAGACGCCTGCCTCCCCCACTGCTACCAGACAGGAAGCTCCACGGGAGCACAGAGCACAGGCTGGGTTTGCTCATCACTGTGCCCCAGTGCTGAGAATACAGCAAGTCCAAAGCACATACTGATGGTGTAAATCAGGGGTCCCCAAGTTGTACAGTTACTTCATTATATATTACAGTGTAATAATAATAATAAAGTGCACAATAAATGTAATGCACTTCAATCATCCCCAATCATCCCAAAACCATCATCCCTTCTCCCCAGTCCATGGAAAAATTGTCTTCCATGAAAATGGTCCTTGGTGCCAAAAAGGTTGGGGACCACTGGTGTCAATGACTGAACAAAAAGAGCAGGTAAGCTTAGGAAGAAGGGAAGGTTCACGAAAAAGAGCATTTCAACCAGCCCCAGAGTGTTGCCAATGAGGAAGTTTAGACACCAGTGTCTTGGTTAATCCTCAATATAAATCATTGACCAAAAAATCAGCACCAAGGTGGAAAATCACCAGAAAGGGCCAGGCAGCATGTTCTGGGTCGTCAGGGGCTAGTACTGCATGTTCCCAATCAAAAGGTGCAGAAAAAGGACTGATCACATTCAGGACGTGAACGGTGGCAACTCCCACAGACAACCTGTGTCTGCATTCACGGAGGGACTTATGAAAAAACAGCTTTAGAAGAAAAAATACACAGAGGAAGGTTGTGTTAACCCCTGGTTAGTCAGAATTTATACCTCGTATCCCTGCAAAACATCTGGCAATAACTCAAGTCCCACCTTCCTGGGAGTTTCTATCAGTCAGCGGCAGTTGATAACATTATCGAGTGACGGCCCCATAAAACACTGTGTTCGCCTTCATCTTGCAGGAACAGCTGACAAACTACACATTTGCATTGGATTATGGGGGTCAAGTGGACACCAGCAAGTAAAAATGTCTAAGGCTACGTAGGGAATACAGCAGCTATGTTGGATAAAAGTTCTTTTTGTTTAATTATTTCTAAAAGAAAAAGAAATATGAAGTAATTTTTTCTATAGGCTCATTCTCTAGGAAGCAATAAAGATATGCCATACAATCACCTTTTTAATCCTCTTTTTAATCCACCTGTTTTAGTCCTTTTAATGAATAGTTTGACTAGCCTTAATACATTAACTATGCTTCTAGCTGTTATTCTTTCTAATCCATCCTATCCACAGCTACCTAAAACACAGCTCTGGTTAGCTACTCTACTGCTCCAAGACCTTCTATGGCTCCCCACTGCCCACAATCTAAAGGAACAAACTGGTGTTCAATGTTGTCCCACCATCTGGCCTCTATTTTTCATGACACTCCCCCACTACCACCTTGATCCATTTTACCACCACCAAGACACACACTTGGCTCAAGTTCCCTAAATTCATCCTGCCATGCTAAGGTTTTGTTTATAGCTGCAATATCCCTTAAAACCATCAATCAACATCTTTCAAGGGCCAGCTCAGATGTTGTCTCCTCCATGAAACCTCACCTGAAACGTCCCTAAACCATGTACTGCACATGGAATGTGTGCAGAAGGGTGAGCCAGGGAGCCAGCTGCCTGGAGCTCACCCCACAGACCAGGGACTAGGAAAGATCATTGTATTACAAAGCCAAGTGAAATTAAAATCAAATAGCTTAGTATATGAGGGCAATGATGGCTTGACTCTGACTAGGCAAATAGCATGACAGTCACCATTCTTTGCTGGTCCCATAGTTCTTTACTTCTTCATGCATCAGGACGCTGGCCACCGTCTGATTCTGTTCAGAGTTCCGCGTGTAACGAACGGACTGTAAGTTTCTGAAAGCTACAGTCCATGTCTTCTGCATCTTGGTAACCCATGTGCTCAAGGTGTGTATGGGATTTAACTTGAACTTGCTGCCCCCAACTGTGACCTAAATAGGTCCCTACCCACAAGATCTCAAGGGGAGTGTTCAGTCCCAATAGTTCTGCCACTCATTTTGTGGGCCACTCACTTTTTCCTTCACATCCACATCTGATTATGCTGCCTTCCTACATCAGCAGGAGCCCATGCACTGTAAGAAAACACAAACTCCTTAGCCTGGTACCTAAGGCTAACAGCCCACTCCTGTATAGGGCTCCTCTATCCTAGTACATGGATCTTCACAGAGTTCCCCAAACCATTATCATGCTTTTCCACATCTCAATCATTTTGTGAAACCATCTGTCCTTAAATGTTTTATCTCTTCTCCTTTGCCTGCGAACTCCTATTCATCCCTGTAAGCCCCAACTGGAACATCTCCCCCCTGACGTCTTCTGGGAGCTATCATTTCTTCCCTCATACCCTCAAGCACGAGCGTGCATCCCTGCTGCACTGCCTTTACTTACATATGAGACTATTCACCCACCTCCTAGAATAGTAACTGCTCCATGGAAAGCATCCCTCTGGTTCTCTGACCCCTGATCTGGCTCCTTAATTAAGGAGGTGCTCAATAATTGTTTTTAATAAACGAATGAATGAGCTCACCTCTTCTGTTTAAAGAAAATCAGAAGAAATGATCTAGAAAAAAGATTATGAAAACTGAACATTGCCAGTATCACCTGAAATCTGTAAGCCCTTTTACAGTTACAATTATTTTATAGTGAGAGATGCCACAGTTTTCCAGACCTTCATTCTGGTCTCTTATCTTGGCCAAGTGTGACCAATGCAGGCTTGATCCTTCCTCATGCCCTACCCCCAACCCATCACCTCCAAAGCCACAGTCATAAGGATCTCATCCTCCCTAAAAGCTAATCTCAACATTAACCCAGGAAAGTCTTGTTAATGAAAAACTGGGTTAAGAACACTCTGTTTATTTATTAATTATTTGGCCTCAGAGAAGTGTGAAATCCACACATTTGAAGTGCTAAAAACTGCTGGTCCTGAATGAAGAATCTTTAAAGGAGGCAACGCCTTAGATTTTTGTTTTAGTACGACTGCCACCCTAGATCTTTCTGTGGATACTGTATTTATCAGCTGTGTCTATGTGGGCAGCTTGCTTAACTTCTCTAGACTTCTACTTCCTCACCTGTAAAATGGGAATAACAGCCTCTCTTCTGGAGGGTTGCTGTATGCATCCAAGACAACAAATGTGAAGGCTCTGTCCCTTGAGGTGCTCTAAAATGATCTTTTAACTGTCATGTAATGTCACTGCACCAGGTTTTACATGTCTTCATTGCTTGAACTGATATACGAGGTCTTAAAGGGGATTAAAAAGGCTTTCTGTCCAGGATACCATATAACTTGGCTTCTAGTATAAACCTATGGTGCTTCTACTTTCAGTGTTATTGAAATTGAACATCTTTTCCAATCTTTGCATCACCATCAATTTTCAAAATGATCTGGCTATAAAAACTGTGTCCAAGTAAAAGGAGCACTTTATTGTGTTACCTTAATATTAAGGGGGCACTATGCAGGCTCCTTGCTTGCTACAATGATCTTTTAATTTGAAATAGAGTCTTCACTGAATAAAATGACAAGAATTAGGTTTTTGCCAGAGGCTACATGTGGCCAAAATTCTTATAATTTGTGACAGATTATGAAATTCACTCTATGAATGAGCTAGAGGCATTGTGTTAAACAGCATGCCCCTCACTGGATTTCCAGAATTTAGTTCTTAGTGTAAAAACACAACTGTCACCAGAAGAATTAATGGTCAACTTTTGTAGTTACTATAACAACGGCTACACAAAGGTAGAGTTATGCAAGCATTAAAATAAAAAATGACATGCACATGGGACTACCTGTTGCTTAGAAAACATGCTTAAGAAAAACCTAAATATCTAGGTACTTAGTAATCTTTAACAATAACGTGGAAAGCATGATGATAAAGAACAACATTTTAAAATGCACTTAAACTGAAGAAACTGAAGGGACAGAGATGGTGAAGCTATAGAAAGCTTGACAATAACACGAGAATACCTACATGTGTCAGTACTATGCAAAGCACTGTGCTGGTATACTCACATATTTAACCTTCATACCCACTTAATGCCTGTTTTATAAAAGCTGAAGCTGAGGTTCAAAGAAGTTTAAGCACTTACCCCAAGTCCCCAAACTAGCATGTGGTGGAGTTGGGATTTTAATCCAGCTTTGTCTTCCAAGCTCATTATTCCTTAAATTCAGAGCAACTGCTAAGTGTTTAACAAGAACAAAATCTTAGATGAGGGCAGAATCTAACCATGAAATGGACAACCTTAAAAGTTCTCTATCCTTCACCTGTAACAAAGCCTCAACTCCTCTTTAATGCATCCAAGGCTTAAATAATCTGGGCCCAAAGGCACTTCCCTGCCCCAGTCAATAAAGCACAGAATATTTTCTTCTTGGTTTTTTTTTTTTTTGAGACGGGTTCTTACTCTGTCATCCAGGCTGGAGTGCAGTCATGCAATTATAGCTCACTGCAGCCTCAAACTGCTGGGCTCAAGCAATCATCCTGTTTCAGCCTCCCAAGCAGCTGGGACCATAGGTGTACAGTACTACACCTGGCTAGTTCTTTCTAATTTTTGTAAAGACAGGGCCTCACTATGTTGCCCAAGCTGGTCTTGAACTCCTGGCCTCAAGCGATCCTTCTGGCTCAGCCTCCCAAGTTGCTGGGATTACAAGTGTGCACCACTATGGCTGGCTAGAATATTTTCTATATAAAAGGAATACACTAGGCTCTGTAGGAGAAATGGGACAAGAAGTCAAACAATGCCAATAAAAGACAGAATTATTAGGAGGAGAGGAAGAAATGTCCTGAAGACAAAGACCCAATGATGTTTCCTCCTATGGTTGTCATACTGTGGGCCACCTGACCCACCTGCCCTAGCCACAGCTGACCTGTCTTAAAACCAGGAATGTCCAAAGCAACACTGTCCAGGCCAGTCACCAAGGAGAAAGCAGTGTCCTGAGAAACAGGCTTTCCGTCTGAGATGATGACCAAGCAAACCAAACCAATCGCCTCTTTTGACTGAGCTCTAGATTCAGGAGAGTCAACCCATTTTTATTCTCCTTTTAAATGCCTAATGACCCAGATAACATGCAAACACATTCCCCCTATAAAAAAGCATACATGTTACATAGACAAACAGGTTTTTGCCTTTTTCCCTGCCACTCTCCACACACACTCCTCACTGTCCCTAGAAATCTGTATTCTTCCTGCCATGTTGGGTGCTCTTCCTTTTGTGTGAAATGACCCTCCCCTGCCGCCCCGCCAATCCCATCCAGATCCACTGAACAATGACTCCCAAGCTGCCAAGAGCCTGCAGCAGGCTCCGTCCACTCCTGGCAGTGGGCTGGGTCTGTCCCTCCAGCTCTCCGTACTTTGTGCACACTGCTAGCACTAGCTAGACTCTGCCTGTGGGTGTTTCTGCTCATTTTCCTGGACAAATGTGGAGCTTTGGGAAGGCAGGGCCCATGTCCTACTGCCATCGTTCTCCATCCTCCCAACTCTGGCATTGTATGAAGAATGTGCTCCTCAATGACAGTGCTGCTGATTTTAGCCCCTTCCTGAAAGAAAAAAGCATTTGAAGAAGTGACATCATGGCACACAGGAGGTAGTGACAATGTCTTCTCTGAAGAGGCAGGAAGAGAAGGGAAACAGCAGGAAGGACAGAGAAAGGCTGGTGCAGGCAGGTGCTGGGGGTGGGAGGAATAAAACAGGCTGCCTGCCTTCAAGGAGCTTCACAGTCTGGTTGAACGCTCAGGGAATGAAGAAATACTGATGAATTTTTTTTCTTCTTGATCTCTGAGAAATGGAAGAGGCACCTGCAAGCACAGCTGAGACAGGATGTCAACAAAGGGGGGAGACTAGCGTTCTATTTCCTAGTAGAAAGAACCTGGAAAACTGAAAAGCCTTTCCTTCTTCAAAATTAGCTCAATCTTTCCTGCTTTTAATTCTTGTGATCTGCATCAATTTCAGATTCAGCATCCTGACTCAATCTACCACCAAGATGGAGGATGACATCTGGCATTTAATTGAGAAAAACATATTTTCTAAGCATCATCTCAACTTTTTAAGGGTAGAATGGGTAAGAATGAACTGGGTAATAGCAACTGAATGAACTAGCTCAGGGCCATATTCTTGGTACGCATAATATTTTCTAAAGACAGAAGGCATGTATACAGTCAATGTGGCTTCATCTACAAGCTCATTTACCACACAGAAGTTTGATTTTTTTTTTTTTTATAGAAAGGCAGAGCCCAAACTACTTATGTGGCTCCAGCCCTGAATGTTGCTTTGTAAAGATATCACAGAGCGAAATTATCCAGCAAACCCTTGTGTGGATAGAAGGTTCCACAAGTCAACAACCGCTTAAGCAGTTTAAACCAACAAGCAAGATGCCCTCTATTTAAATGCTATGAGTGAATCTATTTTAAGCCTTTAAAAATCCTCTGGGCAGGTGTTTAAGCTGTGTACAGACTGAGCCTGTGGAGGCTCTGGGAGGTGGGGGTAGGCGGGCTCCACTCTCCATGCAGGCAACATTTTGTTCAGACAATCTTCCTGCAGCAGGTCATGTGACAAAGGCCAAATAAACAGCATCTGGGGATTTTCAATTACAGCCCTTCGCCCAGCATGCCTGCACTGTAATCTCTACCAGATGAGGCTCAGGCCTCCCTATTTTCAATAATTCACACACTGTGTACACATAACATGACAATAAGGGCATTCATGGTGCAGCCTGATTCGCAGATCAAAGCTAGCAAAGGGCCAGCTGTAAGCATGCTCGGCTGCTGGATGATTCATGCCTTTCACAGGCTTGGAAAGACGCTCCGCAGGACCTGGCAAGCCGGCCTCTTTCCTGTGTGGTATGCTGAGCAAACCTTGAACATGAACGGGGCACAGGCCCCTGGGACAGCCAGAGAGGCAGCCAGTTCCATGCGCATTTGCAAGTATTGGGAAAGATTCAAATGCCAATCTACTCAACAAGCTGCCTCTCCGACAAAGTTGCCTTGGCCCATGCAAGACCCGTGCAAAAGCCCACCGCTCGTGGGGACAGGTGGTTCTCGAGACCAAACCTGTTCTAAAAAGACGGTTCAATACCTGTACTTAATAAATTCTCAGCCAGGTGCTCGAGTTTAGAAATCCACTGGCTGTGCGGTACCTATTCAGCCATCACACCCACACAAGCAGACTCAGACACAGACTTCTACACGGAAGTATACTGTTAATGCGTGTCACAGAGATTTGGGTCTGGGTAATGAAGGAAGACATTCTGTTGTTACTCCTGAAATCCTTACACGTTAACTCGATTAACTCTCCTGCTAGACTAACGCGGTTACCACCGTGCGTGTGAGTGTGTGCGCACTCTCGCATGCTCTTTGAAAGCATTCAGAATTCTCAAGTCCACGACATTCCAAGCACCTCTTGCCCTGCGGGGAGAGTTGCAAGTGGAGGAAATAAGGACACCACTTTCCTCATATAAAGATTTCATACCCGTCAATCAGGGCAGGAATCAGGAGAAAGCCATAATGGTGACTTCCTCGGAGCCAACACATGCTGCTCACCAGCTGTGGGCTGTGTGTCCTTACTCTCTTTTCTCTCTCATTCAGAATGGTTTCCTCTTAATCACAATAATCCCAAAAGTGCTAAAACATATCAATCGTTGGGTAAGCCCTGCCTACAAAGGGCCAGCCGGCTGGCTTTTATGGCCTTGTCCAACAGCAGCTGATACTTCATTCAGTGACAAATCCAATTTAGCAGTTACAAGAGGTTTAGCATCCCTGAAAAAATATTGGGGTTGATCTGACATTCTGAAGTCAGCAAATGCACCACTGCCATATTGTTTGAGAAATTTCTGTGCTGTCATATTTGGGTGTCTATAACCGACTGTCTCGCACCTCCCCACCCCACCCTGGCCCCCCACGATCTCACGGTGGTGGTGGAGGCAGTGGCAACAATTTAATCCTTGGATAAAAAATATAGGCCACAATAGCACTTGTAAACTGAATGAATAATGTGATTTTACCATCGCCCCCAGAAATACACAAAAAGGAGAGTAACTAGCTCTACTTTTCAAGCAGGAATTTCTAACAATTGAGAGAAAAAGCTATGAGAAAAAATTGATTTTACTCTAATTTTTGGACTCTAGGTCCAGCTCTCGAGAGTAAAAACAAACAAACAAAAAAGATAAGCAAATGTGAAGCTTTTACCTTGGATTAAAATTTGTCTTATTAAAAACTATTGTAGGACTAATGTAAAAACCTTGTAATTAAATTATTCACATTCACTTTAAATATCAAAATGGTAAAACAAAGGTAAGCTTTAAGTCATGATGAGGAGAAACAAGAAATTGACAGAAAGAAAAATTAGTTTTAGAATATTAATATACATTCTTTACAACTAATTACATAAATTCAAGAGAATCTCTAAAGAAAATAAATTGGATAATTTAGCTATTAAAAAAATTCACAACCAAACAAAGTGTCATTTTTAAGCAACAAGGTAATTTATGAACTAAAATAAAAGGGGTATGATATAATAGGAATATGGGCTGATTATTCCTTTAAAAGTAGGCTTTGTAAGTCAATAGTTGGCTATTTATCCCAACTCCGGTTTTAATGATACCAAAAAAGTGACCACAGAAACATCTGGTTTAAAAAAATAATTTGAGTTTTCAGTGCCATAAATGAGACGCATGCAATTGTGGCTGGCTAGATATCAACGATGGAATATTCCATACATGGAGTTCTTATTTCATGTGGCTTTAAAACTTTATTCTTTTCTGTGGATTTTTTTAAAGCGTAAACTGAAAACTAAAACAAAACAACCAACCAAAGCCTGCAGACTTGAGAAGACATTTAGCTTTTGTGAATAACAATCCATTAGATTAATATTTTGTCAATGTCACTTGTCACAACAAAAGCAGCAGCATTTATAATTTACTCTAAGACTGGTTTAATTAAAATTCAAAAAACCACGACAAAGCTATATTGAATTTCATTCGCCGCATTGTAATTACTTACTTTGTAGCTGACTATAAACAGTATTTTATTACATCCACAAAAATGCATTTAAAAGCTAACAGTAATTCCTAGACACTGGAAGAACTAAGGGAACAAGTCCCGTCACTTCTACTTCGAATAGAGAGCTACTTCCTACTTTAATGTGACATAAGAAAATGAAAACCCATGACCTTTTCCAAGGGGATCTACGGATCTGCCTACATCACCTTCATTTAGAGCTGGGCCCAGAACTCCCCAAGAACACAGATTTGCAGAGCCGGATCTATGTACCTCCCTCCCAAGACCAATAGAAAGGGTAGGACTTGGCTCGAACCCAACAATGAGACAATGGAGGCTGCCAGGCATGATGGATGACTTAAAGGACTTAAAACCACCATTTGCATCCTCCCAGATAAACAATTAGCTGGAAAAAAAATTTTTTTTTCCTTTTTTCCTGGAAGCAACTTCCAATGCTGTTAATCTGCCTGGCAGGGGAGAGTTAGTTTAGTGAAATTAGACTTACTTTAAGAACATTTGTCTGAGACATTTTCTTAAAGTGTCTCACTGGAATGGGAAGAAACAAACTCATTCATTTTAGATAAAAAAACCAAGTTTAGAATTTTAAAAATTAGGAAAGGCTTAAACACTTTTAACTCTCTTAAAGCTAGTATGAGAAGGTTTTCAATGTATTTGTTTAGTACCTTTTCCCATCCCCCCTTCCTTCACTTTAAATCCATATAATTCTTAAAGGCAGGATAATAAAAAATTCACTTATTGAACAAGGCAGGCAGGCATAAACACTATTTAAGCATGAAAGAAAGGAAACGGCCTTCAGACATGCTTGCCAGATAACAGACATGTTTGCCAGATAAAAATCAGTGGTTCTGAAATTGCGCACAGGCAATTTTCTGGAGCTCATGAAGACCCAGGAGGGAATGCTTGAGAAACGACAGAGAAATATCTTAAAAGTCAACCTACATTTCTCCAGAATGAATTTGCAGGACTGTGTAAGAGTACCTCCGGAAGTTCACCAAGCCTCCATTAATAAACGAGGCAGCAGTGTGGTTTCCGTGGCAACAGACACTCCTAACCCTCCAGCAAGCTTAGCGCATAACTGCCAAAGATTTCTCCTCAAATCTCAACTTCCTGTTTCCAGGTGCTGACAAAACCAAACATACTTTTAAGCCTGGGGAAATAGCGTAGGGGTTTTCAAAAGGCATCCTCATAATGCTGGTTTGTTTGAAAGTGATGTGGAAGTATCATAAAACTCCACAGCTCGAGCTTGCTGCAGAGGCTTGGAGGACAATTTTAAAGGGAGTTAAGAGCCCCCTGAGGATGCTCAGTAAGTTAAATATATTTGCTGCAATACTATAATGTGTTATGACAAGCTATATATCATCGTAATAGGCTCCCATGATTAACATCAGTCTGACTTTTTTCCTTGGCTCTGTAGAAATGGTTGGGGGGTTAGGACCAGCTTGATTACCAGAATTCAGAACATGAGGAAAGCTGATACATTTCTTTAACATCTGTATCCTTGACGTTCATACTTCATGAGGTCATGATACATTTTAAAAGAGACCTTCCCAGCTCCTTTATATAAACAGGGAAGAGCGGAAAAGTCCAGACTCTAGAACTCTGCCATTAACAGCCACTGACTTTAGGGAAAGTTACTAACCTTTTTGCACCTTAGCTTCCCTGAAGGCCTAATACCCCATATAATGCTATGATAGCATGATGAGCTCCAGCTGCTTTTATATTCCTTCCAAACACATGCAGAGAATACCAGAAAGCACTGGTGTCCCTCGATTCTCCACCCCCCATTTTCCTCTAAACACTGTAGGGTGCAGACCAAAGGAAGATGGCATACCTCCCAATAAATTCAAGTAGCCAAAGGAAGGGCAGCTACCAAGACACTCACACACGCCCACAGGGGTAGGGGGTAGGGGTATGTGTGAAGGGATTCTGAGAAAAGCCCAAGAGAATTCTACAGCAGCCCCTCCAAGAACAACATGAAACCAACATTCCCCATGGAGTTTCCCTTGGGGAAAAGTGATGGAGAATAAGTACAGTATGCTAAGGCAGCGAACAACCTTCCAAACCAGCATCCATCCTCGCCCTCTCGAGAGCTGTGCTGAGAAGGACTGTCCAGGGGCTGCTGAGCACCAGGTATGGGCATGGCTTTGGGGGGACAGCTGACAAGGCCAAAGCAGGGAAAAAAGGCAGCTCTTCTGAACCTACTGAACTTACACGCACCTGATCCACAGCGTATAAGTGATGCCGGTGGGAAAAAAGGCAGAGCCACAGTGGCTACATATTTTTCAGGATTTTCTTTTTTAATTCTGTTCCTCCCCCCCCCACTTTCACCTGTGAATAATCTAGTTTTACGGCCCTCTCTGCATCCACAAAATAATGTAACTTCCCACGTGACACTCACACATGCAACTGCCTTTAGCATGTTTTCATGCTAAAAGGCTTTAGCAGACAGTAACAAATTTCTGACAGCTACAACTGATAACTTGAGAGGAGAAAAAGTATTCCATTTCAATTTTCAGACAGGTTTGGCTTGGGGACAAACCAGCTGAAGGACAGGGAGGGTAAATTTCCAGTACAACTCCCCCTGTAAAAGCCATAAAGTTCCTAGCGATGGGAGCAATCAAATATCTACCAGAACTGCATATCTAATTCCATTCCACTCACGAGGTCACCTGCAGGCAGCCACTGACACATAGACTTCCTTATGAAGTCTGTGTCTTACTATTTTTCTACCTCAAAGAAAAAGGAGAGGCTCCTGATGTGAACAGAGCCCCTCCACCCTTGAGAGAAGATCTGCAGAGAGCTGGGTATTCTGATTAACACAGACAGCACTTCCAAGAACCATGACGAGCACGCAGCTAGGCACCAGGGGCCAACAAGACGGCCATTTGTTTCATGAAAACGAAAATAATTAAAAGATGAGAAAGACTATTATACAGAAACAATCTCCAGTGTATGCATTTTGATGCATCAGCCTGGCTCATTGCAACCTCCGACTCCTGGGCTCAAGCAATCCTTCTGCCTCAGCCTCCCAAGTAGCTGGGACTACAGGCATGCGCCACCATGCCTGGCTAATTTTTTCTATATATTTTTAGTTGGCCAATTAATTTCTTTCTATTTTTGGTAGAGACGGGGTCTCGCTCTTGCTCAGGCTGGTTTTGAACTCCTGACCTTGAGCAATCCGCCCGCCTCGGCCTCCCAGAGTGTTAGGATTACAGGCGTGAGCCACCACTACCAGCATAACTGCCTTTCTTATCTTCCATCTCCTCCCACTCTCAACCTTCCTGAAGGCCACAACCAGAGTGATCTTTCTTAAATTAACAAGTCTTAGCCCATTACCTTCCATGCTGGCTTTCTAGCATGCAGTCTCCTATATCTAGGATGCCAATTCTACTTATTGCCTGCAAACTTCTGCTCATCTTTCACTACCCAACCGAAATAAAGCCTTCCACGGCACACAATGATTTCCTGATCCCACTCCTGCTCTCCGCACTCCACCGCATCTGTCATCATTTGTTTCCAGGACCAGCTTCTCCACTAATCCTTGAGGTACTGCGTGGCAGGAGCTTTCCCTATCAATTCTGCGTCTCCAGCCCCTCCACGCCCAGCACCTGGACTGAATGCACGGACCGGAAAGGTGCAGAGTGGATACTCTGAAGCTTAAGATCGTCAACACATTTTTAAAAATAAGTTGGGATCAAAATATTATTTTGAGAAAAAAATTATTTCAGAATTTTCCCAAGTTTATGAAAAACAATGCTCAGGGTTCTTTCATAAGTTGCTTGTGTGGTGACATGTTTTCCATCCAAACAAACAAACAAAAAAATTTATATGCCTGTTTCCCCAGTTTGAGCCACACAGAGATTTTGTTGAGAAACCCTTTTATGCCATGTGTGTGGTTTCTCATCTATCCAAGGCTTCTGATTACAAAGTATTATCACCCCTAAAACCAACAAGCAAACAATGAAAACATTTGTAACTGTGCTGCCTGGGCTTAGAGAAACTCTCAGAGACTTTAATATTAGAGAGTCAGAAATGTTTGCCTCTACAAGATGCTTTAGGGATAATTTCATCTAACAATTTCAGCTGTGCAGATGAGAAAAATTAAAGCAAAAAGAAACTAAAAGGCCACTCATAATACTCATGAGTTTATTGAGATCTCCTGACTGAGGCAGTGCTCATTTTAGAACCAATCTATAACAAGCCTTTGTTTTGTATGGGCTTTTACTTAAAATGTTAAAATTTATCTTTAAAGTGCATCTCATCATTAACATTTAGTAAATGCATAAAACGTGTCCTTAACGTTGCTGCCAACAGGATTTAAATTCAAAATTCTTCTTAATTAGACAAAGCTAATCCGGATACATTTGGAATTATGTCCCTGAGTCTATTCTGATCACAATTACACAATCGAGAAGGAAAGGCTGGCTTTCCCCTTTAAGCATCAAGGGCCCAGGGATTCTTGGAGGCCAGGGAGGGTAGCATCATCTACATTCAATATCACTCAGGACAGCACACTGCCCCAGATGCCCCTAAATGGTGGAATGCTGTCTGCTACACATTCCTCCTGAATGCATTAGAAGTTTCACAAAAGGAAGTCCCACATTAACACAAAACCCAGAACTTACGTTTTTAGGATTCACAGGAATGTGATGCGTATCGTGAAGTGACAGTATTGTTTTCAAAGTCCTAAAAATCCTTCTTTGTAATCTCTAGTGGCATTTGCATTAAGGCACTTAGAAAAATATGGAGTAAAGCTGCATTTATCCTTTATGGTTTCAGGCTTCCTCTTTATTTCCCTTCCACTTTCTTCTCTCAGGACAGAAGGAGCCTTTCCAATGTCTCCAGTCTGTTCTTGCCTAAAGGCCATCCCCAGAATCACTTTCGATGCTGCGAGTGTGCTCATAGCTCTTCATATCCTTCTTCAGGAGCTGCGTAAGACCGTGTACCGTTCCAGGGCCCAGTACAAAATGACTGGATCAGACACTTGTAGGAAAATAAACATACCAAACCTTACTTGAAAGGCAGGTTCAATGGTTTAGAAGGAGGGGTATTGGGAGACCTGGTTCAAATCCCAGTCTGCATTTGTCAAAACCTCAGTTTTCCTATGTGTAAAAAGAGTCTAAAACACCCTTAAAGAGCAGTCATGAGGATCAATAAAGAATGTTTCCATGAAACCAGCTGGCACGGTCAGTAGCTCACATAAACAGATACACCATAAATATTAGCTGAATCCCAAATTAGGTATAAATCAATTCACTTCTTAACACAGTTAGAATTTCTCACTGACAATATTTTAAATGGTGATCTCAATGCAAGGACCCCCTTGGTCAAACAGAAACAGGCCACACTCCTCCGACACTCATCACTGCTGGTTAAATAAGGGAAGAAAGAACTCGCCTTCCCCTGAAATGACTGGTTTCCCTCAAAGCACCAGAGCACCAATAAAAAGACTGTCCAAAGGACATTAAAGTCTAATTCACAAAAGAAGAAACATAAATGACTTGATAAAATGCGAAAAGGTTCATCCTCACATGCAGTCAATCAATGTAACATAAAACAATACAATATTCACTGTTGCCTATAAAACAACAGTGACAACAACAACAATAATAATCATCCTCTGTGTTCCCAAGAGCATATGTTGCCGTTGGGGCTGTCTATCAATTCAACCCTTTTGGATAGCAATTTGATTACATGTGTCAAAAGCCTTAAAAATAACCTTTGCTCCTAAGGCAATTTAGGGATACAATCTGGAATCTGGGGAAAAAGTTGCTAGGAGATATTTGTCGCAGTTATCTTAGTGGGGGAAAAAGAGAGAGAGAAACAAACTAAACAACTTAAAAAAGGGAATTGTTCAATAAATTCTGAGTAGATGGAATTAAAAGTTAAACAGGCATTAAAAATTATATTTAACAGGAAAGGTTTCAGTGAAGAAAGCAAGATGAAACATACATATAGGATGTTCACAACTTCATAAAATAAAAATAATGTCATAGAAGGAAATACATCAAAATGCTAACAGGGGTGGTCTGAGTGGGAAGCATGTGGGTGAGTTTCTTCCTCTTCTTTATCCTCCTACTTTTTTGTCTGGGCAAATCTGTCTCACCTCTATCTATGCTCACCTGCTGAACGCACTGCCTGCAGAGACAGCACCTCTAGGTGGGGATGAGAGGGCAGACGAGGAACCCAAGGCCAGCAGCACAGGTGTAAGGGGAGGTGGACACAGCCCTCCCATCCGAGGGCAGCCAATCCCATATTGTAGGCAACCTGACTCTCCATGGGTAAAAAACGACTACATTTCATCCCATTTTCACTCGAACACCTCTCACAAATCCAAGGATAAAGTATAGTACCACTAAGTTCTACAGAGTTGATACAGTTCAAGACTAGGTACTATTCACGTGTACATACCTTCAAGGTCAAGACCTAAAAAAAAGCAAGGTATTTCTAAATCTAGTTACACTAAACTATCCACTACATTCTTACATGTCCTCTGGACTTTTGAGTGTACAGTCCAGGATGCTTCTCCCCTGCCTCTTTTCCTTGCCAACTCCTACTTCTGTGTCAATTCCCATCTTAGACAGTCCTTGTCTCCAATAAGTCTGCTCTGGGAAGAAAATATAGACACACAGGGGGGCCAGCCCCCTCACGGATGTCAATGATCATTAACGTGCTAATGACTGAATTCATACCTTGATGCCCTAAGCCCCAAAGTGACTATATTTTGAGATAGGGCCTTTAAAGAGGTAATTAAGGCCAAATGAAACTGTAAGGGTAGAGTCATAATCCAATATGACTAGTGTCCTTATAAGAAGACGAAGAGACACCAGTGATGCATGATCACAGAGAAAAGGCCATGTGAGGACACAGTGAGAAGGTGGCCCATCCACAAGCCAAGGAGAGAGGCCCCAGGAGAAATCAAACCTGCTGGCACCTTGACCCCTCAGACTTCCAGCCTCCAGAACTGTTGAGTAAATAAATTTCTGTTGTTTAAGCCACCCAGTCTATGGTATTGTTATGGCAGCCCTGCCAGACTCTCTTCCAAAGAGACTCTAACCTAATTGAAGGCAACAGCAAAAACTGCCCTGTCCACTACTGAGGACCCAGTGCCTAGGCACAAGGTAGCGGCTCAAGGAGAAAATAACAAAAAGTCTTTTCTTGGGTGCTTGCAGGAATTAATAATAATTTTAAGCACACAGCCCAAGAGTATGACAGAGTGGCTGCTTTTCATATTAACACTTATAAGCAGGCAGAGAGAAATGAGGGTAATCAACCATGTGGATCCGTTTACTCTAAACAGATTTTAAAATATATACCTTGCAGTGTAAACTTCTGGACATTATAAATGGTTAATTTCAAGATAATTATGGATGGAGAGTAAGTTAATTAAGTTGTTTGCCTTTATGCACCAGGGGTATATGCGAGAGTGCCAGGCTTGAGACAAAGTCTCTGTGGGATGTGTAGCATGAACTTGTGCTTAGATGCTAAGTAAGCATTAAAAAGGCACACGTTAAGGCTCAGTTAGCTGTATTTAAGGAAACTCTGCATCTCATATTAACTTTCAAAGGTAATCTTTGCCAAAGAAAAATAGCTCTGCTTTTCCTTATGACAAATGTACCATTACTTTCCACCTGTCACCCCACTAAGTCCATGATGCACTGAAGGTTTATCAAAATACCCTTTAAGGCAAAGAAAGTAGTCTGAGGAGTACCCAGCACAAGAATGGGTCGTTTTCCAGGGCCTGAAGTCAAAAACAGAAAGATGGCACAAAGATGAGTAAGTTCTAGAGCTCTAATGCACAGCAAGGTGACTATACCTAGCAATACTGCATTATATACTTGAAATTTGCTAAGAAGGTAGATCTTAAGTGCTCTCACTACCACCACCACCAAAAAAAATTTTTAAAGGTTAACTATGTGAGTGATGGATCTCTTAACTAGCTTGTTATCATTTCACAATGTATACATACCTCAAAACAGCAGGTTGTACAGCTTAAAATATGTAAAATTTCTATTTGTCAATATACCCCAATAAAGCCTGGGGAAAAAAGAGGAAAAAAAAAGTGGCATAAACTTCCCCATAAAAGATACCATGCAGAGTTAGATTTCCAGCTAGTCCACAAAATGTTGGTGAACTCCTAGGTGCAAGACCAGGTCACAAAAACCTATCCAACCCATAAGAGCAAGACCAAACAATTAACAGTGATAGTAACGGTGATAATAACAGTGACTACCTGTGTTCTGATGCCTTAAGGTAAAGAGGCGTGTCTATTAAGAGGCAATGATTTTCTTCTGCCATCTTTCTCCTGGCTTCACTTCCTTCCCAAATCCTACTAAGCCTTTCTCGTGGTCCCAGATATCCTACCCCTAAAGTCTGCTGGCTTCCAAAATTACTAAGCCCTTCTCTGCTCCAAGTTAAGCTCCCAGGCTCTCAACATAACAACTCCAGTCTGGCATTAGGAGGAAGCAATCTAATTGAACTCATTCGCACTACACTTAACGATTCCTTTACTCATCATTGCAGCAAGAGTAACATTTTAAAAGAAAATTTTTTTCTCCTTTTTAAAAAGTTGTTTGTTTCTAGTTGACAAATAATTATATATATTTGTGAGGTACTCTGTGATGTTATGATACAAGTATACACTGCAGAATCATCAAATCAGGCTAATTAACATATATGTCACCTCACATACCATTTTCTTTGTGGTAAGAACATTTAAAACCTACTCTTTTAGCAATTTTGACATACACAATACATTATTATTAATTATAGTCACTATGCTTGCAATAGATCACTAGAATTTATTTCTTCTAACTGAAACTTTGTACCCAATGACTAAGATCTCTCCTTTCTCCATCCACCCCCCCAAAAGATCATTACTGCTTTGGAATAAAACTCCAAATAGCAACATTAAGGCATTCAGAGTCCCTGAGTTTGCCTCTGTGAATAGACGTTTTCTTCCTCCATTTCTCAACCTGCAGGTTACAAAAATGCAGTACATTCCTCTAGACCAGTCATAAGTTAGAAGCCAGCGTTTGTTTGTATAAATTTCACCATTTAAAATCTCACTGCCAAACAAATTTATTCTCCCACAAATATGAAAATGCTCTGCAAGTATAAATTCTAGACCTACATTGGGCAATAAACTATCGGCATCATCAGGAGTCTATCACAAACCAGTAAAAATCTAATTCTGTTCATCACAATGGGAGATACTCACTGCTGATGTTGGTGCATGAGCTCTCGCTCTCCCTCTGTTAACTTCCTGAGCTATAAGAACAAGAAACTCAAAGTCTTGCCTGGCGCGGTGGCTCACGCCTGTAATCCTAGCACTCTGGGAGGCCGAGGCGGATGGATTGCTCAAGGTCAGGAGTTCGAAACCAGCCTGAGCAAGAGCAAGACCCGTCTCTACTAATAATAGAAAGAAATTAATTGGTCAACTAAATATATATATAGAAAAAATTAGCCAGGCATGGTGGCACATGCCTGTAGTCCCAGCTACTTGGGAGGCTGAGGCAGAAGGATCCCTTCAGCCCAGGAGTCTGAGGTTGCTGTGAGCTAGGCTAACACCACGGCACTCTAGCCTGGGCAACAAAGTGAGACTCTGTCTCAAAAAAAAAAAAAAACAAAAAAAAAACTGGATGGCTTAACACAACAGAAATTTATTTCTGTCTCACAGTTTTGGAGGCTAGAAGTCTAAAATTAAGGTGTGGGCAGGGCCATGCTCCCTCAGATAGCTCTGGGGAAGAATCCTTCCTTCTTTCTTCCAGCCTCTAGTGTTCACCAGCAATCCCTGACATTCCTTGGCTTGGAGATACATCATCCCAGGCACATGGCTATCTTCTCCCTGTGTGTTTTCACATCGTCTTCCCTTGGTGTGTGTGTCTCTATTTCCACCATTTAAAAGATAGCAGCCATATTTAATTAGGGCTCACACTAATGATTTATTTTAACTTGATTACCTCTGTATAGACCCAATTTCCAAATATGGTCATATGCTGAAGTAGTAGGAGTGAGGAATCCAACATACCTTTTGTGGTGGACACAATTCAACCCATAACAAGCTTGAACTCATGCAACTTTGGGGGCCCTCTATAAGGTTAAGAATATAAATTACAGGCTAGGCAGAGTGGCTCACACCTGTAATCCTAGCACTCTGAGAGGCAGAGGCAGGAGGATCATTTAAGCTTAGGAGTTCGAGACCAGCCTGAGCAAGATTAAGACTCCCGTCTCTATTAAAACCACAAAGAAATTAGCCGGACAACTACAAATATATAGAAAAAATTAGCCAGGCATGGTGGCACATGCCTGTAATCCCAGCTACTCAGGAGGCTGAGGCAGGAGGATCGCTTGAGCACAGGAGTTTGAGGTTGCTATGAGCTAGGCTGATGTCACGGCACTCTAGCTGGGGTAACAGAGTGAGATTCTGTCTCAGAAAAAAAAAAGAATATAAATTACAAATACCTATTGGCCTTGGAAGGAGCTCGTTCAAGTAAGAAGCCTCATGGTAAATCCTCTTCTGGTTTACAGTATTAGAACAGCTGTTGGCAGGTATCAATGTGACTGCAGTGAAGTAATACTGCATCTACATTCAACTCATACGAATTTACAAGTGTAGTCCTGCAAGAAAGAGAGGCTGCTTGTCTTATTTTTTGCTATCTGAACCTGTGCCCTGGAGTAAGATGTGAAACTGCATCTCTTGGAGAGCAGCATCTGGCTGTAAAAAAAGGTGATTCTGTTTTTTAAAGATTGCTGGTTTTTGTATAACAGGGCCCTAAATACCCCAGTCAATGACTTCAGTTGGTGTTCAAATGAAGAAGAAATAACAATGGAAAGTAATTCTGAATTTGTCTTCCTTTGTCCAAAAACCTGAGTTTAGAATCTAACCTCCATGTGAGATATGACTGCAATGTTCTTCCTTGGCTCCAAACTTGACCTAAATATGATCTCCTGAACTTCTCCCATTTACTGAAGCTGCTATGGTATGGGCAGGAGGCAGACGTGGTGGGTCACCAGTATGAGAAAGGGAGCTAGACACAGCTTAGTCCCTGTCAGCTAGAAAGAATGAGGAATGATCAAAAAAGCTAATGTCCCTCTTTGCCACTTTGCCGACTTTTGGGAAGCCAGATGGGAGCATCCTTCCACACACTCTGGATAGCTGCCTGGTGGAAAAAACAGGCTCGACCTTTAATTAATCATTCTTGGACATGCACAGAGCAGGAGACTGAATTCCACAGCAAGGCTTGAGAGAGCACAGTTCGGTCTCAGGGGAGGCACATTTCTGCGATAGCCTTTAGTAGTTCAGTGAGGCATAAACACTTTTTGGGGAAAAATTAGGACTAAAATCTCCTGCCAACTCAGAAAATCCTCTCCATAAATGTATATTTAAAAAAAAGAAAAGTCTTATTATTATAGAAGCATTAAATCAGACTGTGATACGCATCACAGGCAATCTGCTAATGAGATTGCAAAGATAGAAATCTCACTCTTTTATATAGCTAAGCACACATAATCCATTACACACATGTTCCCAAGACAAACAACAATTTGTTCTCATGCAAGAGGACTTGGCAGTACCACTTGCTATACATTCTTTGATAGTTCATCCTAGTTTCACTTGGTTATTGGCAGTGGCCATCTAAAGTTAGTTAATCGCCATTATCAGCAAGAAATATAAAATTTTCTTATTTCTCCTATCCAAGTACTAACAGGCCTGAGCCTGCTCAGCTTCCGAGATCAGGCATGTCCAGAGTGGTGTGGCTGTAGACAAATTTTCCTATTTCTAACACAAGCAGGTAGGAACAAGATGCATTAGGCTAAACTCCCAAGGTGACAGGGAGATAGGGCACTATCTTCCTTAATGTTTACATTTCAGAGATAGCTCCTAGGCCCTAAGAAAAACATTCCTGGGTTGTAAGGCAGGTAAGAGGTTTACTTAGCTCTTAAAAAGATTTATCTACATATCAAGATGAAAAGGAAGGATTTATAAACACAAGTTTTCTCAAGGAAATGCTGTAAGAAAAGGGAAAGGGGAAAAGTCTCTTTTCCTTTTGCCAACCAGGAAAAGTTCAATCTTATTTTTATTTACCCTTACAAACCCATAAGGGAGAAATGGATGTTTGATGGAAGAATTTACCCATGATAACAATTACAGCCAACAGAGAGGAGGCCAGGACATACTTCGGAGGGTGAGTTGGGGTTTCCAGGAAGCCAGGGAGGAGCCATGCCGCTCCCTCTGTGGGCATCTTTTTCTTCTTGCCAAATAGCAGAGACCTGGGACTAGCAGGCGTATTAGGCAGAAACATCCACTAGGCAAGAGATTCCTGGTAGGGAGAGAGAAACTACTCATTCATTTGGATGCCACTCTCCTACTCTACCCTCTACTGTAGGAAAATGGGAGCCAATCTGTGCCACTGAGTATGGAGACGGTGTAACTGGACAGAGGAGTAAAAATTAAACACACCTTGCTGCCTTACAACCAGTAACAGCTGCTCGCCAGTGATACAAAGCTCTTCCTGTGCCGAGGACTGAGCTCTGTGGGTGGACGCAGTATGTGTGGGAAGGACAGTCTCAAATGGGAATGCTCCTCAGAAGAAGGTGAAATATTATTCCAGGACCACGTTCACCTTTCCCAATGCTGGAGGGGGTGCGGGAACCAAATATTTTACCACTTTGGACATGGTACACACTTCACCCTGCCAACAATAAGGGAATTAATTGGGCATCATTTGGACAAACTGTAAGGAAACTGGGTCTTACATTGTCTTGTCAGGAAAGGAGTGACACTTTCACTAAAAGGTCTGAGATGTAACAGCAGGACAGACCAGGAGTGTGACCTAACTTAGACTGCCTCAGAGAAAGCCATCCAACCCTCTCTACTAACGCGACTCTTACTGAGAGGGTCAAGGTATTCAAGGGCTGAGCTGTCCAGAAAGCTTCCCACTTCCCACTGACTCTCTAAAAATGTACACCCTGCAGCCTCACACTCTTGCAGTTCAAATACAGCATTGGTGCTTAAAGTCAAAGTACATTATAATTAATCTGCCATTATTCAGCTTTATATTTAACACTTTAACGGAGTCTGGTAACTAAAGAAAGTCTCATTAAAGGACGGCATTAATAAAATGCTTCCAAGTACCTCTGCTTAACTGGAAGAAAAAATAAAAACGACTTTATTTGTTAGGCAAAAGAGAACACCACCATGAAGTGGTATTCCACCGGGAAATTCCTGCCTTTCCCAATTATACACGTCAATCAGTAATTTGTTTTTGAAACATGGACCGTCTGAGACTCTCAAATATGCTTTTTCAACTTCGCTCCAGAAATGCACAAACAAAACTCTTAAAATGTTTTGGAATTAATTTCAGATGCTTTATGGATTTTCAGAAGTACCCACCAAAGGAAAAATTCCCAATTTCTGGTACTCCAATATTACACTCTGAGAATTTCCCTAAAACTTGTTACCCTGAACATAACGTTAGGGAGGACTTTCCCGAATTGCAAATCAAATACAGATCCGGCCGGAACACCAAGCTTGAGCTGTGATAGCGGTGGGAAGGCTCCTTTCATCAGTAAAACAGATGCCTTTATGAAAGCATTGGGCCAGTCTTCGCGTGGAAAGAGGCTTGGCTTTCTTTCATTTAAAGGTTTCACTCGGCTGTCTACGCGGGAAAAAAACAAGTCGACCCGCCAGGTCCCCTTCAAGATCAATTGCGCATGCGCAAGGGCGAGCGGGGAGCACAGCGGCCTGTCGGCGGGGCGGGGCGGGGGAAACCCGCCCCTTCCATTCCCCTTGGCTTTAACTCCTTGCTATCCCTCCGCCGAGCTTCCTTTTCTTCCCCTCTGACCTCGGAAAGAAGGGGGCGGGGCCGCCAGAGGCGGAAGTCGCGTTGCATTGTGGGCTTGCACAGAGCCGGGGAGTTGAGCCTGAATGAAAGTGGCGCGCCGCTGACGTTACCCGGCTCGGAGCGGCTGGAATTCTGGTCCCCATTGGGATTCAGGTGTCTCGGACCTCGGGTGCTCACCCAACTGCGGAGAGGCGGCGGGACAGACTCGGCGAGCGTTGGTGAAGGGGGCGGCTCTGCGCGGCCCCCCAAGACATGGCTCATAACAAGATCCCGCCGCGGTGGCTGAACTGTCCGCGGCGCGGCCAGCCGGTGGCAGGTAACCTGGGAGCTGGGGTGTTCGAATCCCCGCACTCGAGTGGGTTCGGGGTGGGCCGATTGGGAGCGCAGCTTTCGGTGGTACCGTGGCTACTAGTGGTACTTTAGGACCTAGATGTGTTAGGTGGTATGAAGCTTCGTGGATGAGTGTTTGGGAGCATGGACGGGAGGGAGTGGAGGGCGTATGGGGGACACTTGTCATTATTCCTGTAAGGCTAAGTGTTGCTAACGGGAAGGTAGGAGGTTTGTATGGCATGAGCTGCGGATCTAGGAATACATTGGGCAGTACGTTGAAGCTTAGTCTGAAGTTTGTGAGCCTTTTGGGGTTCAACTTTCCCCTCGGAAAGAGAAGGGACGGGTGTCAGTTTTGAGATGAAGGAGGGCTAAGAAAGAGAGACGGTTCCTAGCGGTGAAATGGGTTGACACCGACACCGAGACTGGGAGTCTGGAAAGTTTTTGTTTTTTAGATGATTTTTATTGTGGACTTTTTCATCTTTATTGAGTTTGATATACAATAAACTTTAAAGCGTACAGTTGATAAATTTTGACTAGACACACGTATGTATCTCCGTGAAACTCCTGTGAAACCATCACCCCTCAAAGTTTTCTCCTGTCCCTTTGTAATCCCTCCCTCCTTAGGCACCCACTGATCAGCTTTTTGTCACTATAGATTAGTTTGTATTTTCTGGAATTTTTTTTTTAAATAGGTGGAAACCTAGTATGTATTCTTTTTAGGGGCATAGGTGTCTGGCTTTTTTAACTCGGCACAATTATTTTGATACTTATCCAGATTGTTGCATGTATCAGTAGTTTATTCCTTTTTATTGCTGAGTAGTATTTCATTGTTATAGATAAACCCCAATTTATCTGTTCATCTGTTGTTGGTCATTTGGGTTGTTTGCAGTTTTTAGCTAGTGCAAATTAACCTGCTATGAACTTTCATGTACAGATCTTTGTATGGGATATACTTTTCATTTCTCTTGTGTAAATCTCTAGGAGAGGAATGACTGGTAGATATATGTTTAACTTTTTAAGAAACTGCCAACCTCTTTTCCATTGTCACCGTCGATGTATTAGAGTTCCATTTGCTCCACATCCTGCCCGACACTTGGTATGGTCAGTCTTTCTAATTTTAGCCGTTGTAATAGATGTGTAGTAATATTGTGGTTTAATGTTGAGCATCTTTCAATGTGCTTTTTGCCTATTCATATACCTTCTTTTGTGAAGTGTCCAAATCTTTTGCTGATTTTTTTTTTTTTGAGACCGAGTCTTTTTCTGTCACCCTGGGTAGAGTGCAGTGGCATCATCATAGATCACTGCAACCTCAAACTCCTGGGCTCAAGCGATCCTCCTGCCTCAGCTTCCCAAGTAGCTGGGACTACAGGCATGTACCACCACCATGCCCAGCTAATTTTTTTTTTCTGTTTTTTGTGGAGATGGGGTCTCACTCCTGTTCAGGCTGGTCTTGAACTCCTGAGCTCATGCGATCCTCCTGGCGTGGCCTCCCAAATCTTACTGAGTTGTTAGAGTTCCTTGTATACAGTCATATGTCTTAACAGTGGGGATATGTTCTGAGAGATATGTCATTAGGTGATTTCGTTGTTGTGTGAACATCATAGAGTGTACTCACACAAACCTGGATGATATAGCCTACTGTACACCTAGACTGTTTGATATGGCCAATTGCTCATAGGCCACAAACCTGTACAGCAAGTTACTGCACTGAATACTGTAGGCCAGTTGTAGCACAGTGGTGTTTGTGTATCTAAACATATCTAAACATAGAAAAAGTACAGTAAAAATACAGTATAAAAGATAAAAATGGTACACCTGTAACAGGGTAGCTCCATTATAATTTTATGGGGCCATCATGCCCATCTTTTACTGAAAAGTCAAGATGAGGTGCATGACTGTATTGTAAATACAAGTCCTTTGTTGAATATATGCTTTTGCAAATGTTTTCTCCGGTCTGTGACTTGCCTTTTCATTTTCTTAATGGTTTCTTTTGAAGAGTGAAGCTTTCTTTTTTTGAGACACAGCCTCACTCTGTCGCCCTGGGTGGAGTGCCATAGCATCAGCCTAGCTCACAGCAACCTCAAACACCTGGGCTCAAGTGATCCTCCTGCCTTAGCCTCCTGAGTAGCTGGGACTACAGGCCTGTGCCACAATGCCCGGCTAATTTTTCTATTTTTAATAGAGACAGGGTCTCGCTCTTGCTCAGGCTGGTCTTGAACTTGTGGGCTCAAACGATCCTCCCGCCTCGGTGTCTCAGAGTTCTAGGATTACAGGCGTGAGCCACCACTTCTGGCCTGAAAAGTTTTAAATTTTAACTGACTTCAACTTACTGCTTTTTCTAGAAGGTAGTTTTAGAACAAAAGGATTTTATAGGTATTAATAGTAAGCTATGAGTACTTATTCCTTATGTATCTATTTACAATATGTCTGCCTATTTAAAATTATCGGAAGAGGAGGTTCTGTAGTTACTTTTTGTTTAGGTTGTCTGATTCTTCCCATTTGTGAGCTTTTCTTCACATTTTACATAAAATCTTCAGTCATTAAAGCCATATAAACAATGAATAAAAGTGATATTGAAAGATAATCTAAGCAAGTCTTAGTGTGAAATCTTTATGAAAAATGAAATAATTCTCTTGTGTTCTAACCATTTTTTTTTTTTTTTTGAGACAGAGTCTCCTTCTGACTCCTGGGCTAGAGTACTGTGGCATCAGCCTAGCTCACAGCAACCTCAAACTCCTGGGCTCAAGTGATCCCCCTGCCTCAGCTTCCCTACGTAGCTAGGACTAGAGGCGTGTGCCACCATGCCCAGCTAATTTTTAAATTTTTTGTAGAGACAGGGTCTTGCTCTGTTGCCCAGGCTGGTCTCATACTCCTGGTGTCAAGTGATCCCCCTGCCTTAGTCTCCCAAAGTGCTGGGCTTATAGGGATAGCCACTGCACCTGGCTAGTACTTCACCTTTAAAAGCACATACCCTCACGGGAGTAGCAAACCATCAGTTTTAAACATATCTCTGTTTTAACAAATACAGTAATGACTGTTGTAGAATATGATGGGAATCAGAGGTAGTAAACCTAATTCTTTGCTTAAGGTTGGGAAAGAGAGATGGGAAGGAAGAAGGATATCAGATAAGGCTTCCCAGAGGAGATGATACATAAATTATCATGAGTAAATCAAATTTTGCTAGATAGATAATTGAGGGGTATTTTTGGAAAGGCTCCATGTTAGGATAGGATGATGATGGGGGAGATCATGGACTGAGAAAGTGTCTGTTCTAGAGGATATAAATGAGGATATGCGGTTGGAGAGTAGGAAACAGATCATATAGGCAAGTAAGGTGTGATAAGGAATTTTAATATTTACATCCTTTAATGTGCACTGGCAAACCATTGCAGTTTTTTAAGCATTGGAAAAAATGATTTGACTTCAGTTCTTTGTTTACTGAATTGAAGGATACAAGAGTGGAAGTGGAGAGACTAGTTAGGAGCTTGGGATAGTCCACGTGAAAGACAATGGTGATGATTTAGAAGTAAGGCCGATTTGAGAGATACTAAAAAGGGAAAATGTAACAGAACTTGATGCTGTATTTAGAATGAGGGAAAGAGAGTCAAAATTGAGTCCTAAATTTCTGGCTTATGCAATGGGATGATTGGTGTCATTAGGGATTATTGGAAGAGAAATAGTTTGGAGAAGATATTCTTAAGATCCTGGTTACTGGCAGGCCAGTGGCCATGGAAGTTGGAATCTGCTAAGGAGTGTGTAACAAAACTCACCTGCTGAATCAACTTAAAAAAAAAAGATCCTGGTTGCTTAAGTAGAGATGTAGAAAAAACAGTTGGATATATGGTTGGGAATTCAAAGAAGTTTGAGTTGGAGATGTACATTTGAGAATTATCAGCATAAAGAAACTTTTTTTGTTTTTTATTTTATTTTTTTATTTTATTTTTGAGACAGAGTCTCACTCTGTTGCCTGGGCTAGAGTGCCGTGGCGTCAGCCTAGCTCACAGCAACCTCAAACTCGTGGGCTCAAGCAATCCTTCTGCCTCAGCCTCCCGAGTAGCTGGGACTACAGGCATGTGCCACCATGCTCGGCTAATTTTTTACATATATTTTTAGTTGGCCAATTAATTTCTTTCCATTTATAGTAGAGACGGGGGTCTCGCTCTTGCTCTGACTGGCCTCGAACTCCTGACCTTGAGTGATCCACCCGTCTCGGCCTCTCAGAGTGCTAGGATTGCAGTCGTGAGCCACTGGCACCTGGCCTTTTTTTGTTTTTTAAATAGAGATGGGATCTTGCTCTGTGACCTAGGCTGGAGTGAAGTGATGCAGTCATAGCTAATTGCAGCCTTGAACTACTTGCCTCAAGTGATTCTCCTGCCTTAGCCTGCTGAATAGCTAAGACTACAGGTGTGCATCACCATGCCTGGCTAATTTTTTTATTTTTTATTTTTTGTAGAGATAGGGTCTTGCTAAGTCACCTAGCCTTGTCTAGAATTCCTGGCCACAAGTGATCCTCTCACCTTGGCCTCCAAAAGTGCTGGGATTGTAGGCATAAAGACAATATTTAAAGACATGGTAGTTGATCAGTCAGAATTTCAGTACAGACATACCTCAGAGATATTGCAGGTTTGGTGCCAGACCACCACAATAAAGTGAATATCTTAGTAAAGCTAGTCAGACTAATTTTTTGGTTTCCCAGTGCATATGAAAATTATATTTACACTATACTGTAGTCTGTTAAGTACAATGGCGTTATGTATAAAAAAAACAAGTATACATACCTTAATTAAATACATCGCCAAAATGATGCTAATGATCATCTGTGTCTTCATTGAGTCGTAATCTTTTTGCTGGTAGAAGGTCAACAATGGTCACAGCATTTTCACTAGGAATAGATTCCATATCAAGAAACCATTTTGCAGGCTGGGCGCAGTGGCTCACGCCTGTAATCCTAGCACTCTGGGAGGCCAAGGCGGGTGGATTGCTCAAGGTCAGGAGTTCGAAACCAGCCTGAGCAAGAGCGAGACCCCATCTCTACTAATAATAGAAAGAAATTAATTGGCAAACTAAATATATATAGGAAAAATTAGCCGGGCATGGTGGCGCATGCCTGCAGTCCCAGCTACTTGGGAGACTGAGGCAGAAGGATTGCTTGAGCCCAGGAGTTTGAGGTTGCTGTGAGCTAGGCTAACGCCACGGCACTCTAGCCCGGGCAACAAAGTGAGACTGTGTCTCAAAAAAAAAAAAAAATATATATATACATCCAAGACTATGATAACATATATTTTCCTGCTTTCTGTTCAGATACCAATATAAGCATGGTTTGTATCATGTATTTTAAAATAAGATATGTAAGCTTAATAATAAGTTAAAAATAGTGAAAAAAATTTTGAAATTACAATTTATTTCATAAACATGTATTAAGTACCAATACAATGTCAGACAATGTAATAGGAACCAAAAAAGAAAACTTGAGAAGATACATTTTTGATACCTACCATTTTTGTAAGAAAGAGACATATAAAATTAGATAATTCTGCCACAAAGTGGTAAACAATACAATATTTAAAGAAGAATAGAAGTTTGGGAATTTAGAGGAAAGGAATGACAAACTCTGCTTGGAAGAATCCAGAAAGATATGTTTTTTGTTGTCAGTGGAACCGGGCCAGGAATAAAGAGCCATTCTCCAGGGTAGGAACAAAGGAAAACTGTGGCAGGAGCAAAGAACTGTAGCTACAAAGACAGTGTTACGGAAACTGAGGAATTTTATTTGTCTGGACATAGAGCTGGAGAAGTGTAAGGAAAGCTTGGTAGACAATGGGAAAAATGCAAAGGAAATGAAGACGGTATTAAATTAAATAAAATTGGGCCTGAAGCTGCCTCCGTATTCAAATTTCTACATGGTTATCTGCGACCTAACTTAATACATTCTTGTAACAAATAGCTGAATCTCAGTCAACCACAGGCCACTAATTGATCAGATCCTGTCCATATAAGGCTAATGCCTCATCACACCATGCTCATATAAGACAAACTGTAAACTATAAACAAGCAAACTGTTTCTGTACATCCCTTCCTTTTCCTGTTCATAAATACTGCCTGCCCACATTACTGGGTGGAGCTCTTTGAACCTTCCCTGGTTCTGAGTGATACATAAATCATAATCAAAAATTGTAAATGATTCATAAATCATTCTTTACTCAAATAAACTCTGTTAAATTTAATTTGTCTACAGCTTTTTTCTGTTAACAGTTTGGTGTCAGAAGTTGGATCTGAAGGAGACCTTCAGCAACCCTCAGGAGCATGGAATGACCAAACACAGGTACCCACCAGGTGTATTGTACCCATTGACCTTTTGCAGCAGCTGAAGGTCATGAGCAATTTTTTTCTTGGATTTGACTGCCATAAAATTGTGTTTGACCTCTCTGACTTTGTTTGAGCTTTTTTTACTGAACAGTGTCCAGGATCAGATTGGATTCTATAATTAACTGAATTTGATCTAGTATAGGCCGCAGGTAGGAACATTTTGAAAATGGTTTTCCCCAAATATAAGAAGTCTGGTACTTCAGGACTCTGAGACACCACTTCCTTATAAGCTAGATAATGTTTTATACAAAAATCTTGGATCCAGAACCCATATAATTTTGGAAAAATGAGTTACCCTTACTATGAACAACTTAGAATTACAATTGCCACAATGGGGAAGTTTTAACCAAGATAAAATTGTTCACTTGTGAGGTACATTAGCAAAGAAAAATCCAAAATGCCACAAAAGCAGTAGAATGCATTCTTTAGTTGATACACAGAGGAATACAAAAGATTAAATGAATCAAAGATTGGCTCTTTAAAAGGTTCTTACAGATGGCAAATGAAAAATGTTTAATAATGTTTTTCACAAGTATTAGTAAAAAAACTTTAGCCATCTGGACAGAAAATCTTGTTCCATTGGACAGAAATAACAATTTGAATCTAGATATTCTTTAATAAATTAGTGAGTTTTCTATTATTGTACTTGGCATGTGGCAAAAATTTTAAAATGCAAGCTATAAAATCTGTTTCTGTCTATATATTTATGCATGTTGGTATGAATGATGTATATGTATATATTTCCTATCTCCTTCTAATATTGCAAAAATTAAATTATAAAAGAGCTCTATTTAATTGGCTTACAGAAAATAAGTTCTTATATAAATTAAGTATTCTCTCAGAAAAATAAGAACTTAACAAATGCTTGTCAAGTTCATGTGACTTGGATAATCTTTGTTAAATAAGAATATTGTTGATTTGATTAAAACATGAATATCTTCAGAATTGTCAACATTATATGTAATACAGATGTACAACTTTTCCTACCTAGGTTTATTAGTAAAATAAGTTTATGCTATCTCTATATTACTAAATCTGTGAGCAAGAAAAATACAACAACAAGCTTTCCTTGGAGTATTTTTCTGTTCTTAATAGAAAATTATTAAAGGTTTTTCTTTACCTTTGTAGGTGATTGACCTAGAAAATAAAGATTCTGAGTTTTACCAAGATAATTCTCTATGCTTTTATGTTGTCTTTAGGTTTTTCATCACCTAAGAAAACAGACCTCTCTATTAAAAGAGCTAAGGTTTTTTTCTACAACTATGTAACATTCTGTATTTGCCTTTGAAGTTTTTAAATTATCATGCTGGTTAAATGTATACTATTATTCACAGTGACCTGTGATCCTGTCTTGTTCAAGTGTTTTATACTCTTGATTTTTTGACAAACTTCCTACAATAAAATTCTAAATTAAGTCTTTTTCTTGGCCTTGAATTAACTCAGGGATTTTACAAATAGGCCCTTGGAAATGTCAAAAGAATGCTTCTCTTTATAACAAGAGGGATATTAAAATAATTTGGCATATTTTATGTAGGAAGCATTAATCAATTAAGCAGGAAGCATTGTCAAATAATAGGCAAAACTAAACATTTGAGTTACATTTGTATGGATATGTTATTAATATATGTTCCAGAAATTGCATGAAATCCTTAGATACTTGATCATACTATTGAACTGGGCAAGAATTCACAAAACTCTAATGAAGAAACTGATTGATTTAATAAAACGGCTAACCCGACATCAAGCAGGACAAGAATTAATTGAATACCAAAGAAATACTTTGGCAGATTTTTATTCTGTCAGCCAGCACTGAAATTGTTAAGTTGTGAAATTTGAAAAAACTCCATATTATTGATCCAAATCAAATTACCTGCAATACCAATTTTATACACAGTGCTATGCACCTGAATTGAAGAAACAAAGCTAGTATTTACAAGGATGCAAATCCAATAATTAAGTGTGGATTCCTGGAAAGCCTGGATGTCTGTCTAGTCCTTTCTGAGACCTCAGAGCTTTCATTGCTAAAAGCTCTTCACTCTATGACACATCATTGAGTAGATAAAGTGATATATATTATGAAAATATGCTGGTGAGGTGATTTTCTAAAATTTCTAAATTGGTTCATAACCAATGTTTGGTTCCTTAAATCCATAATTCTGGTAAGACAATGAAAACCTCAGATGATATATTTCTAGCAACTGCTTGATCATTAGAATACTTAAAGATGTATTTCATTCAATTGCTACCTTCAGTGCATCCTTTCTGGTTGTATAAAAGTTTTCCCATGTTGGAAAGCTGATGTTAACAACAGTAGCTACAAGATTATTAGAAAATGTATTTCTCTTATGGAGTATTCCTAGAGAAATCTCCAATAATAGAGATACTCATTTCACTGGACAAGTTTCAAAATAGTTAAATAAGGTATTATGAATAGAAATACAATGGCAATAGGTAAAGCTAACTGAATTGATCAATCAGCTTGGTTAAACATGTTGCCAATTGATGTCAATCAGATCCACTCCCACTGGAAAACATAGATTGCTATCTTATGAAATAGTTATGGGAAGCAATATGCCCCTAATAATAGAACTTTATCTCTCATTCAAATTCTGACATAATTCAATATGACAAAACTTTAATGCATTATGCCAACGTATATTTTCACCACATAAAACACTTTGTGTCTTACCAACTGATGACAACCAGACCTTTCATGATCTAGAACTCAGAGATTGTGCTAGAACTCAGAGATTGTGTCTTCTGGAAAGTACATTAGAAAAAGATTGCCTTTGGAATTGCCTTCCAACCCCTTTGGAAGGAACTATATCAAGTTCTTCTTGGCATAGTTCTTACCACACTGCAACAAAACTTCAGTGTCTTGAGTCTTGGATCCATATGTCTTAATGCAAGGGAATCCTGGCACTGTATACTCATAGGAGACCTCAAGGTAAAACTGACAAGGGAGGTTTCTCCTCAGAAGCAGATGACAGCATAGATGTAGACAGCTTTCCCAAGATGATGGATCAAGACTTCTCTCCTCTGTAATCATGAAATATTTGTTCCCTTTTTTCTTTTCCCTGTGTTTCTTTTCTGTTTGTATGTGGCAAGATAATGCAATAATTAAGATTTCATGATCAATAGCTTCTGCAGGGAAGTTATTATATAAGTGAATGATGGATATGTTATGTTAAACCTAAATGCTTACATGATCTTAGAGATTCTCTGGTTCAGCCTGTAACAGATTTCACTGATATTCCATGTACAATATTCGGTTCTTTCTATAGAGTTAAGCCTTTATGTACACAAATTCCAATTCCCTGTTTAAATCTAACAGTAGGCAAAACCTATAATAATAATTTTTCAGTTAATGTATACCAGAAATTTAATAAGAAAACAGAAAGAAAGATAATTTGACAGTTTGGTGACAAATTTATAGCCCTACTCCTTTAATTGTCAGTAGTCCCAAATCATACAACGTTCAATAATGAAGCCTTAGAAAAATATTACTAGGACTTCCCTTCTGGTGACCCCCAAAACACAAGGCATCTCACATGGAACTGGATATTGTGCTGCTTAGGATATATTGTTAATTGTGGAGGATTTGGTGATCAACAATATGTGTGGGCAATTCCATAGCTCAGTAAGTACAAAAAGGGACCAATGAGGATTAAGGACTCTAATGGTACCACTGTCACTCCATAACAAACTGGAAACTGAACACCTTTCAATTTGCACAACGAACTAAAAAGGAATTTGCAAGCAAGTGTAAATCCCTCTAAATGAGCATTTTTTGTAGCATGCTCTTTCCCTGCCTTGGCATAAATATAAATGAGGTTATAATTAGAAATCTGTCTCAAACATTGGTATAGCTGACTCTATTGTAAAGGGTATACCTACTTAGCAAACTTCTTTCAATTCTTACTGAAGATGTTTCAGATAACATGATTGGTTTGGAATATCTGTTGGTTGAATGGAGTAACGGTGTGCAATAGTTAACAGCTCATGCTGCACTTGGATAAATACATTTAGTATGGTAGAGACTCAGTTGCAAGAAATCAACAAACAAGAACTTCTGGCTCATTTTTGATATATTTGATTTTGATATATTCAATTTTGGGAGGTCTCCTATTAAGGGATATATACTTCAGTCTCTTAGTATTATCTTTCCGATAACCATTATAATAGTCTCTTTGGTGTACAGTGTCTTCTCAAGAGTTCTAAAGGCTTGTACGCAGCCACCCGTTATATGTCAAACACTCTCACAACAGTTAGAATACGGTTAGAATAAAACACAAAAAGAACATAAAGAAACATTAAACCAACTTGAGGTCTTGGATTGTGAATTCCACGCTGAGACCAAACAAGTCTTTTTGAAGGTGAGAGAAAGTGATATCAGTGCCCAAGATTTTGGTCAACCTCTCAAAATTGAGAGGCTGACCTAAAAGGGAGAATTGTCAAGTTAAACTAAATCTGGCCTGAGGCTGCATTTGTACTTTTGAACAATTGCTTACAAAGAGGAAAGTCAAAAACTATACAAAATCATATACCAAAATAAAAAAAATTAATAAAAAATAGAACAGCATCACAGGCTGCATCAGCAGTTCACACGATAAAAGATAACGGACAATGGAAAATGCCCACAAATTTTTATATGGAAGTGATTTTTCTCTTTGAGTTGTATGCTTGGCAGATTAAAATTTAAATACACCAACAAACTGAAAGAGGAAATCAAGGAGGAGGAAGATGAGATGCCCAAAGAAGAATAAATGCAAGCTAGGAGGGTGATAAAAGGAAGTGAAAGATAATAATCACGTATCAAGCCTTAAGATTAAATAGGCCAGCTGGAAGCAGAAGAAATAATTCTTTGATAATATACATGAAATGTTGGAAGATTGTTATGATAGCATAAATACTGAGAATTAATATAAAATAAAGTAATTAAAAGCTATGATGGGATTGTTACATAAAATAAAATTATTCAACATCATATTAATCATAAATTATTTTGCTTTATGCTGAACCATAGGCACATTGTTATAATATAGGAAAAGTAAACCTGGTACTAAAAGCTTTTCAAAATTATACTTTACTATGGTGATAGATCCTCTCCGTATATTTACTTACCAGGAAAATTGCATGATTAGTAATTGTTGCTATAGTAAATGTTTATCCTTGCTTATTTAAAAAAAATGATTTTCTCTTCTAGAATGCCCACTCACATCCATGTGATATGAGCCTGTTGAAATTCTACTTATTCACGTCTCCGTGCATAAAACACAAAGGCAAATGGCTTCATCCATAGGTATATATGTGGTACTTGGAAAGTTATAATCTCTATGAAATCCATCTTGATATGCAGGCAAAATATTATGTTTTCTGTCTCCTTTATGCCTTGTACTTTGTTTCAGTCTCTCACATGATATATATATATGTACATATATATATATACATATATATATATATAATTCTGCCACACAGTATTATTCTTTAGGTACTCATACTTCCTATGAGTTGAATAATTTTTAGGAGCAGAGACACTCTCACTTACTTCTCTATTTTGCACGTTGACCACAACAGATGCTTTCTAAATGCTTCTTGAATTGAAATAAATCAAACAAAATATACTTAAGCCTTATCTCAATTTAAATCTTGGATGGAGAATTTTTAAGCCATAAGTTTCAGGGAGGATTTTGCACAAAGCACATTGGCAGCCTTCCCTATTTACTTTGTTAATATATATATATATTTTTTCTAGGTTTATTATGTTACTCCCAATTCAAATCCTTCTAGGACCTCCAGTGCCTACAGTATCTGTTACAAACACTTAACCTAATGTTTAAGGTCTTTCTCAGGTTGTATACTTCTTTCAGAGTCTTCATTTTAATAATTATACAGACTACATTTGCACTCAATAACTATTAACTAAAAGAATCATTTAATAAATTAAAGAAGTATTTAGAAATAGAAGATCTAAGCCTACCACCTTTTAGTTGAAGCAGTCATTGATATGCTATGGAGAAAGCACCTGGAAGTTAAAGTTCTTTTTTCACTTAAAAAATCCATAAAAGTGAAATAAAATTCCTGCCACCCTTACTCGGTAGGATACCACAAAGATTAATGAGGTAATGCAATAAAAAGTGCTTTGAGCTATTCGTATGAATGGTGCTTTACAGAGGTACTTTATTGTAATTATTCTCTGCATTTACCTTCAATTCCATATCTAAAGCGTTTTGGACTAGAAGAGAGGATAACTTTCCAGTATACAAAAGTTGTTTCAAAGTCATCTGTTCCAGTTCTGACTGTTAGCTGTATTTTTCTTAAGTCAATTAAAATCCTTACCTTATATTCTTTTGGATTGTGGATTAATACAATGAATTAAATGAGGTACTATATTTAAGGGGCCTGGATCTTGGTAAGACCATATTAAATGTGTTTTTGATATTGTTATTGTTTGTAGTTGAAATAATTATAGTAGAAACTGGTTTAGAAGTTATATCAGTGCAGTTTGCAGGAGTATCTGGAAAAAGAAGGTAGCTCTGGAAAGCCAAGCAAAGCTCTATAGCTGGCATTTAATAGGCTGCCCAGAATGGAATAAATGAATGAACATCACATTCTTGAATGACGGCTGCTTGTTTACTTGCTTGTGAGTGATCTATTCTCCAATCATGTTAAATTTTAAAATTGAACTTTCAAAAGGTTCCCAGTGATAGCCTGGTTGAGATAGTTAAAGTTGTCTGAGAGGCAATTTATCACTAATAAAGACCATTATTGAAGCTTTTTTTTTTTCCTGAAGCACAGGAGGTACAACCCAAAGACAGCTTTCATTGTAGTGATCCATTGGATCTATTAATAGCCAATGTTAAATAACATGACATCTTTAAAAAAAGCCACGATGATTAACTTATATGAATACATTTTAGATGCTTGGTATTCTGAACTCAGGTAAAGTCTGGAGACAATTTTCAATCTTAGGAGACCTAAGTGGTAGATAGACTTCTAAAATTATCTCAGATGATCCATCCTCCTGATACTCACGTCCTTGTCTAATCAACATTCATGCCTTGAGTACTGGTGAAACACATGACTTACTTTTCACCAACAAAATATGAGGAAGGAGAAGGATGTCACTTTAGTGATGGGGCTACAAAAGATCATGACCTCTGTATTGAGAGCAGACTTTCTTTATTACCTTCTTGGCTTACATGGTTGATGAAAAGAAACAGCCATATGAGAGAGCCCCACAGGGCAAAAATTGGAGGGTCCTTTGACTAACAGTCAGTGAAGAACTGAGGTCCTTAGAGTAAAAACCTCTGGAAGTGAAATGTTCCCAATGACCACTGAATGAGCTTGAAATTAGATCAACTCTCTAGTTGAGCCATCAAGTGAGACCACAGACATCTTGCTTGCAGCATTGTAAAACACTGTGAAACAGAGGGCCCACTGAGCCACATCTAGATGCCCGATCCACAGAAATTATGAGATAATAAGTGAGTTGTTTTAAGGCATTAATTTTTTGGTGTGATTTGTTATGTAGGAACTGATAACTAATTTAACTGTTTAGATTAGTACATTTACTTGTTTGGGGCATGTTTTTTGTTTGTGATTTTTTTTTTTAATGAGTGTGTGACAAGTATTTTGAAGTACTTTTGTAAAAGTCCAATGGAACCAAGCCATTATTCATTAGTTACAATATTATCAAAGTTTTCTTTTCTCCTTAAAAAAAAGTTATATAATTTGCAAGGCTAAAATCTCAAAACCTGCCTAAATTGCAGTCGGCTTGAATAGGGCTTTCAAGGTTTTCCAAGACATATATAACAGTGTTTGTTTAATTTTAAAAGAACTCTGAGAACTGAAATTCATTTTGATGCAAATGAACCTGAGACAGTTAGCAAAAATATTAAAAAGTACACTAAAACTTGCCTTGATTTCCTTAGTGCATTCAATATTGCTAAGAATAACTTCAAGCAATAATCTCTCTCCAAGGCAGACTTTTGTTTCAGTGAATAGACTCAAGCTGGATGGGCTCTATAATGATCATCTGTGTCAGACTCCCTTGTGTTTTCACAACATACATCCTCTTTGAAATAGCACACATCTTCTGTAGATCCACTTGTATGACTACTTGTTCCAATACGCCCATTGACATATATTTTAGGCCATACAGAGAGTAAGTAAATGGGAAATACATATGTATTTGACTCAAGTTTCATCTGTGTTGAATAAGAGACTAAATTCAGTGTGTTTTACTACTGGTTCTTTTAACATATAATAGAGTTGTTTTCTATCCCTCTGTCATATAGGAAAGTCACTTTTTTTCTCTCATTGTTCTTGTTATCAAAGTAGATATTTTGAATATTCATGTTGTTACAATCCCAAATTCCACTTACACAATTACTTGTCTGCCACCAGTTCTAATTCATTCTAATTAATTCTTCCACCAGCCTACTATTTCAGCAACATTCTTTCATGGTCACATCCTAGACCTTTATGTTGCTGCTAAGTAGTCTACCTCAGATATTTTAGGAAACTACCATATGACATAAAGCTCTGAGATGCCTCAATCCTTCACTCCCATTAAATTCATTACCCTGTTTTATTTTAATCTTGTGTCTTTTCCATTCCATTTTATTTTAACCCATCAGGTACCATTAAATCTTATATCTTTCCTGTCCAATGTGTTAGATACAGTGTATTATTTCCAATTATTCACTCCCTTCCCTGCAAGACTTTTAAATATCTTACATTTAAGTGCCAATCCTCCTTGTAAAATACGTCTATTACTATATCTCATGGTCAGGCTTTGCCATAGGAAATTGCTTCAATTCATAGAATTTGCTTCAAGTCATAGAGTTTGACTTTAATAAAGATTCCATTGGTGGTGTTCCTATATAAATTGCTTCAATTTCCTATGGCAAAGCCTGACCATGAGATATAGTAATAGACGTATTTTACAAGGAGGATTGTAAAATTGCTCTGGTCAATAGTAGACATGGCAAATGCCATATTAGAGAAGATTCTTTAAAAGGAAAATAAGGGAAGTAGAACATGTATATAATGTGCATATATACTCTCTATATAGCATATTATGTAATATTATAATATATATCATTTCCTTCTGATAAGGATATATCCTCAACTATAATAAATAATATTGACTTCAGGTCTTATACCACTACACAATATGTAGCAAAAAAGGAGTGTCAACAAAGATAAATTCCTAACACAATAAAAAGTTTTACAAATGTACCTTGTAAAAAAATGTCTGAACAATCTTCTGAGACTATTCCAATATACTCTTTTACTAAGTGAGCCCAAAACTGAAATAAACATAATTTCTGATTCTTGTATTATACAGTGGTGAGATTGGGAATACTCTCTTCTTCCTATGCTAAATAACACTGAGCATAAACAAAAGTAACTTGGGTACTTGCTCCATAAAATATATGTTCCTAGAAAACTATGAAGCAGCTAAAATAACTTATTTATAAAGACTAACTTTTCAAGTCTTGCTCTTTAATCCAAAGCTATTGTGTCATAAGTGGTGCTCAATGCCAATCAGTTGTCTAACTTAGAAGATAATCACCTAGACGGGCTTTAAAATCCTACAAATATCCTCTCCTCAATTCCTCCTTCTGAGACACTACTAAATATCTATAAAGATGGTGTTCTATCTTACTCTAATAAGTGTAATAAACATAGATTTGCTTCATTAATACATTTTTCTAGTGGTCTTTTGTGAGTTGACAATTGACTGAGCATCAATTAATGTATTGATGTTAGTGGAGTGTTTAGTAGTACTATTACTATTGATTAATATTCAATTGGTGCTGAGAGACATTCACAAGATACATTAAGTTGAAGCACAATATCCCTGAAATTATAGACCTTTAGGATATTGGAACCTAAATAATCAGAAAGGATATGGCTTTGATAAATCTCTCACTTCTCTGTGAATGAGATCTGTGAGGGATGGCTTGTATTTTGCATATAGTAGGAACTGAATAAATTGTTGAATAACAAAAGTGAATTATTGAAGCCATAAGCATCATAGAGTTTGACTTAAATAAAGATTCCATTGGTGGTGTTCCTATATATCTTGGGTTGTAAGAAAATTCATTTCAGTATGATAATTATATTAATATGATATTTGGTTAGGCACTAACCAGTGACAAGTTTCTCAGGAATTACTTCTCATATTCTTGGGGGAGGATTTGATCTTGAAAAACTTGATTACATATGGGTAAGATATTATACCTATTGTTAAATGAGTTGTTCTCTTTTTAATATATTAATTATTGTAAGTAAGCTTTGATAAAATTAGCCTGTTTTCATAGAAATAATTAAACAATAACTGTCACAAATTCTAACTGTGTATTTACAGTATTGAAAAGTAGAAAAATTACTTATTTTATAGAATACCCATCTTTGTTTAGAAATTTCTTCGATGGAGAAAAAGGGTCATTGGCAGAGCCTAAATGGATAGGGGAAAATGAAGGAAGACTAAATTACTTTGCAGCAGAAATGGATAAAACACTTTCTTTTCTTTTCTTTTCTTTTCTTTTTTTTTTTTTAACAGTGAAAAAGAAGAGAAAAGGAAAGAAAAGCAATAAAAAAATTGTGATGAAGACAGACACTATTTGAGCAGGCATGACAAGTGAGTAACTACTAGTGAAAACTTGGGGAAAAAAACCCTACTTTTAGAACACTGAATGCTATCATTCAGTATTAAGTAGATTCTATTATTGGGATGATTGTTATTACTTCCTAAAGTGTTCAGTAAAGTATGCAGCACACACAAATAGCACATGAGTTTGTGTGTGGAATGAATGGACTGATTTATACCCTAATTTTATGGAGTGGGGAGCATGGGTGAGAAACTGAATTGATCCACGAAGTGAATAAAATCTGTCGAAAGAGAAGCCTTGAGCAATAGGTGATTCTAAGGACGTAAGACACAAAGGTGTTTTTACACTAATCTTGAGGCAGAGGTAGGTGGGTATGTTATCATTGAATTTTTGCTAAGTCTGAAATGTGAATTTGAGTCAATTTCATGGATAATTTAAAGGGTGGAGTGACAATAGCTAAGACTTGAGCTAAACTAACTTAAAATGAAAACAAAATTGTGAAATATAAATAACAACAAAAGTAACTCCACATATGAGACATGCTAAAAAGGAGTATTTCCATATATATGTGTAGGTAATATATATAAATTTTTCCACATCATATACAAATTCTGTCAAAGTTGGAGAATTTGAATAAAGTCTCATGTATAGATATAGTATATTATTAGTTATTTATGATAGTTTTATATTATAAAATATAGTCTTTGATAATTAAATTTCATGTTTATTGATTAATATTTTTTCACACATGTAAAATATCTTTTAGGTCACAGATTTCATGGAAGAATGCAAAATGATGAATTATACATTGAAAGCACCATATTCAAGCCAATCATAATCTTTATAAATTATATCATCTTCAAACTATGACTCCACCATTAAAAATTAAATTCAACATCATCAATTAAAATTTGTTGAATATTCTAATTTTTTATGCCCTTACATTCTTCAGGAATAAATTTTATTGACATCAACTCATTTGTAAGTTTATATGTTCAAAGTATATTTTCACAGCCAGTAGCCTACACAGAACATAAAATAAAAATATGTTGTACATATAACAGTAACATTCATAAGGTGTCAGGGAGGTGGGAGGAGGGAGAAGGGGATGGGTTATTCACACCTAATAGGTGCAGTGTGCACCATCTAGGGGCTGGACATGCTTGAAGCTCTGACTCAAGTGGGGCAAAGGCAATATATGCAACGTAAACATTTGTACCCCCCTAATATGCTGAAATAAAAAAGACTAACATGTTGACTTTTTTGTAGAGTATGATGGAGATAGAGAGAGAGAGAAGAGAACGAAGAGAGTAAGAAAAAATGAGGGAGAGAAGATCTGAATGCTGAAGATCAAATAAGGAAGAGAATTAGACACAGAGTGGTGTTCTTTTCGAAATATCTTGAAATTTTTTGTAAGCCTCTGAATGCATTATTTATGAATCTGAAATGGCCAATAACAATTCACTTTCCATTTTGGAGCTAGCTATCTTACATATACTCTGGAGAAAGATATGAGTAAAAAAAAAAAAAAAAACACTTTTGAAACCATGGCATCTTGAATTCAAAATCAAATTAATAACTCTGGATTCATTCACAAGGATGGTATTGCTTTTATAGGGCTTCTTTTCAAATACTCTTCCTCTAGAACAATAAGCTACCCTTTCTTTGTCAGAATACTACATGACCTGATTCTTTAGGTAGAATGCCTCCTAGCATCAGTAGGAAGTCCCAACAGATACTGCTTATAGCAAGATCCCTTGATGAGAGACATTTGGGACATAACTCACCCTTGAATTCAGCAGCAGCATGAAAGCAAGCAAGATAGGAATCACACTAATCATTGACTACAAAATATTTGATCAATATTATATGTTTTTAAGCTAAATTAAATTACAAAAATAATCACGTAAATAAACACACATTGTTCTTAATGACAGAGGCTATAACTTCAAAAATTATGAAAAGTGAAGAAAATTCTATCTATATATTCTTATTTACCTTTTATTTACTAAAAGGAAAAAAACTCTACAGTTACTGGCATTAAGAGACAAGAATTAAACTCTTTTCGTTATTAATATAACTTATTCCCCCATGGTAATACTAAATCAAAGAGTTTATTGGCAATAAAAATGTATTTGAATTAGTGAATGAGAAGATTATCTGTAGTTATTTTAGCTGGGAATAAAATAGTTAAAGAATATTTGCACGTTTTGGTAACAAAAATTAGGTGTTTATCTGGGGAAACTTTGGCATTTTGTTTATTATAAGCAAATACATTCTCACAAAGTACTAAAATAGGTTTGTTCATGTACTGAAATTAAATTAAGTGATCTACAAATATCCAATCTGACAATTCAAAGGTTCTTATCTTGATGAAAAGTCTTATTACTATTCCTCAGACCAGTGTAACACAATGAAAAGAATTATAATCATTTTTAACTTGGGTTGCATTCATCAAATGGCAATCTAGGTGTGAAAGGTCCTATATCTTATTTTCAATCCTTTGAACCATCTACTGAGCTAATGCATTTTTCTTTTTAAAATGTCTTGAAAATATAAGATGTCCTTGTGTTTATAGTATTTTGAAATTTATTTTAAGAAACCAAAAGAAATTTGCTCTGTGAGCAGGATTTTAAATTTGGCTTGAGGCCTCTGATTCAGGGAATAAGCAATCTCCCTCTAGCTCTCTCTTCTACTGGAAACATATTCCCTTTCGACCTGTGCCTTTTTGCCCAATACACATCAGTGAATTCAAGACCCAATATACCATGTCTTAAAAATCCATTTAGAAAACAATTGCTCCACTCAAAGTTCATCTCCCTCCTTTATCAGAAGTTGCTGGAAATGTAATTTTGCAGCAAGCATTTCATTTCTTGTCTTGAAATAGATTGAGGTAAATGTAAAGTCAATGATTAGATAAATGCAATGTCTTGGGTTGATGCCACAATGCAATATTCGATGGTGTGGTCAGTACTGATGGATGTTTTGTGTAGTTACTCAGCTATATAATGGGATAAATTCCCATGACTCAATTTAAAACACCATGTGGCTTCTCTCAATTAATATTACCAAAAGTACTTTGGCACAAATACAAAAAGCGTAAGGGATTAGTGCTGAGCATGCAAGTGCAGTAGTCTTTGCTCTGTGCAGAGATTCTCTTTCATACAATAAACTGTATCTGTGTACAGTTTATTCACTGAGTTGCATTGTACACGGTAAATAACACTATAAAGATTATTCCTCCTTCAAAAACCACTTTTATGATGTTATAAATAGAAAGCCTGTGCAAAGTAATTTTCTGTAATACAGTTAAGGATCAAGCCCTTATGAAGTACACCCTCACACCCACACAAAGTCCATAGAAACGTTGCTTATGAAAATATCTTTATTTCAATGGCAAGGGAATATATTTCTCTTTTCTATTCCCTAGTAGGAAGATGCACAGCATTCAATATCATTCAATTTAAAAGAGGGTGAAAGGAAAGGTAGGCATTTCTTTAAGATGGAAGAAAAAACAATATAAGTAGACTCCCAAACATATTTGTGGGAAACTAAGAGGCTAAATTTTCTGGTATTGCATAACATAGGATTGAATCAAGTGATACAATGGTAAATACTTTTTTTTTTTTTTTACAAGTGCCTCTTTTTGTGACGGCTGTTTTTCAGTGGTTATGTTTCTCTTTTAAATAGAGACCCAGGATAATTGGGGACAATATCCAGTCACTACGTGTGTTTCATTGATAAAAACTGTAAGTTTCCCCAATTTTTTTTAAATTAAAATGTGTAATATTTTCTAAGTTTTCAAGTACATAAATAGTTTATACATCAACATTTTATCTTCTACTGTCCTCAGATCCAATGCAGCGTAGTTGGTGATTTAGAAAGATTTGCTGTTTCTCACTTGAACCAATATGTAATTACTGTTTAAAAAACGAAATAATTTTCATAATTGACTATTTTTAGTTATAAGTATTCATATTAAACAATATCCTATAGAAGTACTCATTTTGGCTGCACATACACTAAAATTGGAATGATACAGAGAAGATGATTGTGGCCCTTGTGCAAGGATGACACAGAAATCTGTGGCACATTCTATTAAAAAAATCCTATGCTACAGATTGTACCTTACCATGAAAAAAAACCCTGACACATTTTTGGAGGCATATGCTTATAATTACAGTTTTAAAATGTAGAATTATATTTTGAATTTTGTAATTTTATGATTTTTCAATTCTTTATAAATAACTTTTTAAAAACATCTCTTCTTGAGAAATACTTTATATATGATTCTGTACTGCTAGAATTCTATAGTTGCATAATCTTGTATTTTAGTAAGTTTTCCTTTTCTCTCTGAAACTTTTCATTCTTATACTTGTGTTACAAAATTGCATGATAGTGATGTAACCATTGAATGGGTCTTGACTGGGACCATTTTGGTTTATTGGGCTGGCACTTAGTGGATGATCTTTCAATATGGATTTTTTGTTTTGTTTTGTTTTGTTTTGTTTTTCCCACCCACTTTCCCCCACTTCTGATATTCTGGAACTTCTGTTGGAAAGATATTTAAACATGTGTGTCTTTTCTCCACCATTTTCCATCTCTTCACCTTTTTGTCCTATTTTTTAGAATTCTTCTATTTTATCCTCCAAACTTTCCATTCTTTTTTTTAATAGCATTAAGTCTATTGTTTTGGATGCAATAAATAACTTCTTTTTTCTACTTGAGAATATAAATTACAGATTTCTTGAATTGTTTTTGCATCCTTTCTTCTCCTCCCTACATTCTCTTAGTTGCTTCTATTTTTGTTGTTGTTGTTGTAGATTTGTTTCATTATTTGTTTTTCTTATTGAAAGCTTCATTGATGGTGGCCAAGTTTCAGTTGCTAAAGAACTCTCACAGGACCCCAAATTATAATGTTTAGAAATGTATATTTATATTCATAGTGAAAAAAAAAGAAGTGTATATTTATTTCAAGAAAATAAAACAAAATGGCAGCAGCACTGAAGTTAGGAAGTGTATCTAAAACAAAAGCTGCCTTACAGCACAGGTAAAGAGAGGGCAGGAGCTAGCTCTCATTGTATTCTGTCTGCAGAACTGAAGTAGATGTGCTTTCTCAAATCTGAAGTTACCAAGATAGGTACAGAACTTGTAACCAGGGAACCTAATGTAGACTTATTCTTGCTAAGTAACCAACCCCAATGGCAGAGCCCTCTGGGGATCTCATCTAAACTAGGTGTAAACCATCAGTATCACTGTTATCAAAAAACAATGCTCACAAGCTGGTACAAATCACTGGAAACTCCTCTCAGACCACCGATGGTTGAAAAGCAACATGAATTGAAAAATATAATTCGACTAGGAGTCACAATCATGTTAGTGTATCTCCTCATAAAACAGATCAGGCTAATTTTAGACATGCTAGAATTAACCCTCACAGCAGGGAAGCTTTCCTTAAATATAAGCTTGAAACAAAAATATTGACAGAAACTCTGGATATATATGCATGGCTTGTAGTCTGGTAGACTTGGCTTTAAAGACCAGTGAACAAGCTTTTTCACTGGGGAAAATCAAATGGAAATGGGGAATCTTATTATTTGAGTCTATTCAGATTCTTAGAGAAGGTTATTCTCGTCTACTGTCTAGTTATATTAACCTGGCTTGGTGTTTTCAGTTCAGAAAAAGAGAAGGGTTTGGGAACTCTCACTGTACAATGTGTAGGTTTTTATTTTACTGCCCTATTTTAAATCTCTCACTTTGTTGCTTTTGACCTCTTTTAGGTGAACCTCAATTGGATCCCTGTAGTTCATGTATTTAGATCAATGTCAGAAAACTTCTGTAAAGGGTCAGATAGTGAATAATTTTGACTCTCTGGAGCATATTATTTCTGATAAAACTACTCAACTCTGTACAAAGGCAAGCATAGACAATATATAAGGAACAGACATGGCTATGTTCCATTACCACTTTATTTACAAAATCACGTCACAGGGTGGTTTTACCAGGAGGCTATAATTTTCTGACTTCTGATCTATAGTGCAAAATTTGAGTTTTCTGCTTGTGAGGGAAGAAATATATGGAATATGGGGAGTAGGTTAACTGTTTTTATACATACTACTCAAAATTTGAATTTTAACCTCACAATTCACTGCCACATTCTATGGTTTCTGGTTCCTACACTTCCTGAGCATCTCTGGGATTCTGCAAGACAATCTGTTTACTTTTTATGAGTTTATGCCCATGTTGGAATTCTAAAATATTCTGCAATTCCTTGTTCTACAAAATTAATAACTTCTCATACACTTGTTTACATGTTTTTTTTTTTTTACAAAAAGCAAAAAGAAAAGAAAAGAGAAAACAAAAAGAAAACTTTTCTTGACTATTTTCATCTCTTGCATTTACCCCTTTGAGTTTGAACTTTACATCTGTACTGCATTTTAGCAGGCCATAAGACAAAACAGAAGTAAAGGCATGTCTTTAGCTCCTGGTCTTCTGTCGGATGCTGACCTCTTCAGATACTACCTATTAATTTCCTCAACTTTTGCAACTTTTTATTTTAGTATAGTCATAACCCTTTAATGATGACAATTTAATATTTTTATGAAGACTACCTTCCATCCTTTCTTCGTTCCTTCCTTTTTATTTTTTACTTTTTATATGTGTGTAATTGGTTTGAATACATGGAGAGCATGACACTCTGCAAGTATTTATTTGTGCCGTAACTGAATCAGGAATGTGGGTAATGCCTCTTATATAAAAGTTTGTTTTAATCTTTTCTTTTTTTAGAATGGGATAAATACAATAAATACAGAGATAACCAGAGATTGTGGCCTGTGTGGATAATTTTTGTACCTAGTTAAAGAAGATAAATTAATATAACTATACTATATTTTTTTCAAGTTATATGTTATTAATAAAAACAGTTTCACTCAATTTGATAAGTACAGCTATAATAAACAACTGGAATATTTTGCTTTACTCAATGTTTATATATATTTTTTATTTTAGTGCCATTTTGGTGCCATAATACTCTTTTGGCTTAATTTTTAAAATCAAATATTTGATATTACTCACCTTGGATATCATGTGAATATAATCTAAATTTGTATAGTTAAGATTGCATATTAATAAATATACTAATGCTGCTATAATAATATATTTGTATATTTAATTTTTTTATTTCAGCATATATGGGGGTACAAATGTTTAGGTTATGTATATTGCCTTTGTCTCACCAGAGTCAGAGCTTCAAACATGTCCATCCCCCAGATGGTGCGCACCGCATCCATGAGGTGTAAATATACCCATCCCCTCCTCCCCACTCCACTCGCCTAACACCCAATGAATGTTATTACTATAGGGGCACTTAAGTGTTGATCAGTTAGTACCAATTTGATGGTGAGTACATGTGGTGCTTGTTTTTCCATTCTTCTGATACTTCACTTAGTAGAATGGGCTCCAGCTGTATACAGGATAATACAAGAGGTGCTAAATGATCATTGTTTCTTTGTGGCTTAGTGGAACTCCATGATATACATATACCACATTTTATTAACCCACTCATGTATTGATGGGCATCTGGGTTGTTTCCATATCTTTGCAATTGTGAATTGTGCTATGATAAACATTATAATGCAGATTTTTTTTTTCTCCTTTAGGTAGATGTCCAGTAATGGGATGCTGGATCAAATGGTAGTTCTACTTTTAGCTCTTATAGGTATCTCCATAATACTTTCCATAGAGATTTATTAATTTGCAGTCTACCAGCAGTGTGTGAGTGTTCCTATCTCTCTGCATCCACACCAACATTCATTGTTTTAAGACTTTTTGATAAAAGCCATTCTCACTGGAGATAAGTGATATCGCATTGTGGTTTTGATTTACATTTCCAGGATAATTAGAGATGTTGAGCATTTTTTCATATACTTGTTGTGCATTAGTCTGTCTTCTTTAGAAAAGTTTCTGTTCATATCCTTTGCCCACTTTTTAATGGAATTGTTTAATTTTTTTCTTGCTGATTTTCCTGAGTTCTATATAGATTCTGGTTATCAGCCCTTTATCGATTTGTAGCATGCAAATTTCTCCCATTCTGTTGTCTGTCTGCTCTCGTGATAGTTTCCTTGGCTGTACAGAAGCTTTTTAATTTGATCAGGTCTCATTTATTTATTTTTGTTGTTGCTGTGATTGCCTTTGGGGTCTTCGTCATGAATTCTTTGCCTAGACCAATGTCTGTAAGAGTTTTTCCGACATTTTCTTCTAGAATTCTTATAGTTTCATGCCTTAGGTTTAAGTCTGTTATTCACCATCAGTTGATTTTGTGAAAGGTGAGAGGTGTGGATCCTGTTTCAGTCTTCTACTTGTGGCTATCCAATTTTCCCATCACCATTTATTGAATAAAGATTCTTTTTTCCAGTGTATGTTTTTGTCTGCTTTGTCAAAGATTAGGTGGCTATATGAGGATGTTTTTATATCTGAGTTCTCAGTTCTGTTCCACTGGTCTATGTCTTTGTTCTTGTGCCAGTATTAATTTTAAATTTTTTTTGCAACTTACCTTTTTGCCAATAGACATTTTACTTCCAAAGAATACTAAAAAATAAACAAGATTGTTTTTTCTTACTTTCCTTAAATAAAAAGGGTAGGATGATATTTCCAAATATTAACAAATATAAAGTTTAACTGTCCAGAGGAGTTTCTGTATATCTTGAGGTGTTTTTTTTATGTTAGAGTAATAAGATAAATTAGCATAAATTAAGTTTAATCCAATCTATTGCCCATCTTTAATGGTGTGTACAATTGCACCACAATTGTCTGGTTTTATTCTTTTTGTTTTATTTAGCAATATAGGACAAGAAACACCATACTTGTATTAAGGCATGTTTATGATCTAAAAGGAACTTTTCCATCTTAGCAAGCTGTGGGGACTGATAAGTGCTAGAGCTAGTCACCCATAAACTACCGTGCAATGACAAGTTTTACTTCAGTGAGATATTGTCTAGTATTCTGCACAGAAGCCAGTACACTATAGATAGAACTGAAAAATGGTGAGCTCAATTTGAGACCAATTGATTTTACAGTAAGAATTTGAGTAGATACCTTAAGACTAAAATCATTTAATTTTTATCTTGCCACCCCACACGTATATTGACAGATGATTCATTCATTGGTCTAGTGTAACTAGACATTACGCTATATTTCTATTTTTTTGTTATGAAGAAACTAGAACTCAGTAAGTTCCTTGTGCTTCTACATATATTTTGAAGAAATATGTTCTTTGTTTTCTGTAACATTTGGTCTGGGGTATAGGCAGAAGATAATAGTATTTCGTATAATACTGACACCAAGCAAGGACATCATTAGTGAGGGAATTGAAATTGAAGCCTCCAAGTTTGAGAGGTTTTACGATCATGTACTCTATCAAGTAGAAATTGCTGACCCCATAGAATGGTGGATTGGTCTATTAAAGACTTTATTAAAGGCTTTATTATTAAAGACTATGCTTATGAGGGTGGAAAGATGCCCTACAAAATGTAGTATATGCTCTGTGACACAAGCTAATAAGTGGTTTTCTTTCTGCTTTAACTGGAAAACATGAGTCCAGGAATCAAGGATAACTGTGAGTGGCTCTCTGTCTATTGTGCCTAATGCCCCCAGTCACAAAATGTTGTGTCCCATCTCCAGGAGATTAAATGCTGTTGGTTTAAAAATCTTAGTGTTCAAAAAATATTTCCACTAAGGTAATCAATGTTTTCTACAAACTGCTTGCTAATACAGCCACCTTATTTTTTATGCCATTGAACCAACAGGGAGGTTCAATGTACTTTGGTACTCCTAACATGAGTAATTAACCTTAGGTATTTTAGAACACATCTTCATTTCCTCCTCCTAATCTATCCTTCACCATTTTCACACTTCATTCTTTTCTTGGATGCTAACACGTATAAATAATTATCAGCAATCTCTGCATTCAAGTTGGTTTCAGCCAGTGGAGAAGTTCTAGCAAAAGATCTGAAGGAGAGAGAGAGTAAAGTCTGGACATTCAAAACTCTCCATATAAAGCTGCCTCATGCTAACTATTCACTTGCACTGAAGGTCACTGCTTCTTTGAAGACAGGTGATCTTATAGAATTTTTTCCATTTCATATTCACTTTATTTCTTTCTCCTTTCAGTCATGGTTATAGGAATGGGTCAATTGCTACAGAAACACTGGCTAATGCACTCTCCGCTCTACTCCCCAATGCTCATACCTTTGTAAACAGTCAGCTTTGTAAATAAAACTCACTTATTCCAAGTGTGCATCTATTTCCTGTTATGACACTAACAATGTTTTAAAGAAATTGCTGGTAGACAGTGAGGGTAAGAAAGGCTGTATTTAAAATCCAAGAGCATCTCTTGGGCCTCTTCCCAATTCCATGGCCAAGGCTAGTTAGTATATAACTGCAGATACATAATACAGGCAAGTCACTAATATTTCAGTGTCTTTAGAATGAACTGGGTGTGTCCAATACGTAAAAGAAAGCACAAACAGTTGAGGAAAAATTAAAAAATAATTAGTGAATGAAAGAATTAAACATATCAGCTTAGCCTATTGATCATTGCATAAATGAGTATTTATAGTAGCTATGCTTAAATATAAATATTTGCATACCTAAGTACATAGGTACACATACATATACATATATATACTTGCATCCAATATCAAATATAATTTACTACCCATACCTTTACTTAATGTTTTGCATTAAGTATGTTGATAGCACTTAACTTGAAAATTTAATCCTTATGTTTTGGGATCACCTGAAGGAATTGGAATATAAATAGGAAAGAAAACATATCACCCAGAGGTGGATACAATGGCAGGTGGCACTTTGGGTTTCCATTTTAGGGTTGTCAAGGGTCAGCATGTCTTCATTTGTTTAAGGATGGTTGTCTCATGAGAGTTAAGGATGCTGATGCAGTGATTGTTATTTGGAATGTAAATATGGGTAGAGGAGCTATGAGGATGCTTATAGCCAAAGTGGTAGAATGTGCCTGATTGTCTCTTATCGGTTCAGTAGCATTTTCTCCTCTTCTGTACTCTCTACAGTATCACAAGAAAAGAAAAATTGGAAACTATATTTTCAGAATTCTTGTTAGCAAGAATCCAGGTTAGATTCTGCCAGGTATTCATTTAAGATTTGGACGATGGAAAGGAAACAGAGCCATACTAGTGTACCTCCAGCAGGGCAGGCATGCTATGGGCATTGATAAACAAGCATCCTACAGGAGATTCTTGAAAGCTACTTGTAGGTATATTTGATCTCACTGGTGGTCTTTCTGAAATTCTTAAATTATCCAATTTCACCATAACTAGCTGAATCAATCTTCCTGATCTTCAAACTTCTGCTTTCCAACATCTTTGGAAGCATCTAACTTCCTCAACTAAATCTTTTCTATGTGAAAGGAATAGAGTGTTTTATGCTTTTCTGAGCAATTCTGATTAACATAGCTGATATATATTTCCTTTTAATAAATGGTGATATGAAGTCCATGGCATTTCTGTTTTTGCTTCAGATACTAAGGGTTATTTAGTGAAGGTCTGTACTCACATTTGTTATTTTGTTATTAGACTTCCTTAGCATTTCATACTTCATTTATTTAGCACATTTTAAGGGTATTGTATATATTTGATTGTAAATTATATCAACAAATAATAAATTTTAAAGAAGGTGATCTGTAGTCTAGTGAGTATATTTATCTATGGGAAACATCCTATGATAGATAGTAATAATAAAAAAGTAATGCTTTCTGGTTATTTGATTTAATCATGTCATTTCTATTTACTTAATTCTTGGTGTGTTGTGAATAGAAAAATAAATTGTAATGACATACTAGAAGTATTCTTAAGTTCTGGGGCTGGTAAAAAGATGAAACCAGTTAGAACACTCCCTGATAGATCTAAACTCTTCTGGTAGGTTTTAGCTGAGTCTTACTACAAGACTAAAAATTAATCAAGTGTATAAGAAGGTAAAGAGAGTCTCAGTGAAGGATCACCATGAGAAATCTGGCAGTGGAGTGAGAAAGTACCTAGTGTGTGTGAAAACTACATGCAGTTTGATATTGTAAGAACCTAGCATTCACGATTTGTTGTGGTAAGGGGTGAGGCTAAGACTAGGTCATATAGAGAGTTATTGTCATTTTAAAGCTTTTGGACTTCATCCTAAATGCAATGTGAAAGTAAAACTAAAAGTTTCCTAGCTGGAAATGGGGTAGATGGATTTGAAATTCATGAATTAAACAACATGATCAAAGGTTTCTGTTATAAGCATGTCAGCAAATTATGTCTTCTGTATTTTTTCTTGTAAAACAAATAATATGAAATGCAAATTGTATATTGCTACTATATGTTTATTAAAAAACACTGACTATAGGACATGTTGATTATCCCTTAAAATATTGCAGATTGGTTTATGTATGAGCAAAGTGTTCCTTCCCATAACTATACTCTAAACTAGGAACTGACTATAGTCATGAAATATGATGACAGCACTTAGACTTTTCATTGGCTGATTAATTTAAGTTCTATTTTTGAACTTTTGCTCTAGGTGGTCATTCATCACAATTATTGCAAACATTCATATGGAAAACACTTCCAATTTGAAAGCACTCACAAGATGCTAAGTTACATTTTCAGACACTTAGTCTAATTTGATAGTACATAAAGTCATTATAAAGATGTTTTTGTCATTTAACTAGTTATATAGAATAAACAATAAATATTAATCTTTGATTTGTCTTTTTTTGATTCATGCAGATAAAAAATATTGTCTGCAAAATATCTAGGAGGTAAAATAAAATTTCCTTAAGCCTTTAATTAATATTTTTCTTTATAAATTTGATTTTTTAAATTAATTATTTTAAGTTAAATAAGCATATAGGTTTAAAGAGAGAATATTTGAAATAAATGGAAGAAAAAAAATATTGTTAAGCCCTAAAAATAAATTTCTACACTAAAACTTGTCTAAAAATGACAAGTCATTGATATCCAGTTATTAAAAATATTCTGATTCTGAGTACTTAGTGCATAACATTTAGTCTAGTTTTACTACTTAGCTTTGTTAGTAAAATTTCATGTTTCCAGAAGACTACACATAATTCAGAATTTGCACACATTTATAGTGATCACTTTAATCCTTGGTTGGAGAGGTTTTTATTGTTTTACTTAGTTTTCTGTCATAACTACATGTAACTCATTAAATCTATTCATTTGGATAGCTGGTTCAGGGTGTTAGTTGAAAACGTGGGAGGCATTTGAAACCCAGTATCATGTGTGAGATTTTTGTTAATTATGTCAAAACTACAAACGTGACTGTAATTTTCTGAGAATCTAGTGTCATGCTCTCTTTGAAATCAAAGCATGCTTCAACCAATCAGAAAAAATAATTGCATTTTGTAGATTAAGAGACTGAAGCAAAATAATCCACCTGAGAATATTCTCAGAATGGGCAATGTAATTCTTCTATTTGAAAATAAAAAAGATACTGCCAAAAAAATATGGCCATAATCCTGCTAGTATTCCTCACTGTAATTTATAGCTCTGTCAAGGTCAGTAAATTAAATAAGTAGATGTCAATCTGTCTATTAAAACAAGGTCAGTGTTTAAAACACTGTTACATTAAGAACACTATTTTCAAAATCTAATTTCATAAAGTCTTTCTTGGCAATTCTTTTATTTTAATCATTAAAATATTATTTTATTTTTTATTGGGGGAAAACTACAAAGCTTTTACAGTACAATATTTACAGTCACAATTTGTAGTGAGCTGATTTCCCAAAATATATTACGACTCAAGTTGACTTATCTTGTTACATTCTTTAACTTTTCTTGGAAGCAGGCAAAATTGGTTACATGTTATCACAAGAGTGAAAATAGAATGCAGAAAGGAAGGTCTTTTCAAGAACAATCAATAGAAATGAGGTAACAGTAAAAATTACAGGCTTAAATTGTCAATTCATCAGATTACCCTTGGTAATCATCACATTTAAAGTGGTGACCTTCAGTGGAAATAGATGTTCTAACAGGTTTTGCCAACTTCAGACTTAAAATCTATTTGAGACCCTATAATGAAAACTCTATTATACCTCTTGTGTGTATATTAAAAAGATCCATACCAAAACTAACCATATATTAAATAACCCAGTTACATGGCTTGCCTATAATATTTTGGTCTATTAATTAAAGGTCCAAAAATAGTTATTGAGATAAGGAAAATGCAAATCATATTTTAAATTGCTTTTGATACCAAATAAAAATATAATTTTTTTGGATTTTCAATCCTGGTACAATATCATCTCTAAGTTTTACAAGGAAAATATTTCCTTTTCTATTTTTTTATTTTAAAATATTACGGGTGTACAAATGTTTTAGGTTACATGGATCATTTTTGTAGTGCTTAAGTCCTGTCTTTAGGTGTGCCCATCACCTAAATAGTGTTCATAGTACCCTTAGGTTGGTTTATTTCCTTATTCTTCTACTCTCTACCCCCTGGTTGATTTCCACTGAGTTTTACTTCGGTCTGTGCACATGTGTTCTCATCAGTTAGTTCCAATTTAGTAGTGAGTACATGTGGTGTTATGCGGAGTCTGTTTTTCCATTCCTTTTTTTTTTTTGTCCTTTTTTTTAATTTCAGAATATACTGGGGTACACATTTTTTTGTTACATATATTGACTTTGCACCACCCAATTCAGAGCTACCAACCCCCAGAGATCATGCACCATATCTATTATGTGTGAATTTACCCATCTTCTCTTCCCCCATCTCACCTGGCCGATGCCTTATGAATGTTACTTTCATATGTGCAGATAAGTGTTGATCAATTAGTACCAATTTAATGGTGAGTACATGTAGTGCTTGTTTTTCCATTCTCT
>CAUYRT010078032.1:0-24754 GCA_963574885.1 Lepilemur ruficaudatus | reverse complement strand
ATAGTGAGACCCCATCTCTGCAAAAAATAGAAAAATTAGCCAGGCATGGTGACATGCCTATAGTCCCAGCTACTCTGGAGGCTGAGGCAGGAGGATCTCTTGAACCTAGGAGTTTGAGGTTGCAGTGAGCTGTGATGATGCACTGCACTCTAGCCTGTGTGACAGAGTGAGAACGTATCTCAAAAAAAAAAAAAAAAAAACACATAATACTAGAGTGAGCCACTTAAAACATACATAGGATATATAGAGTGAAAGTGCCCTATTGGTGATCATTCTGTCACTTAGTCCCACCTCTTAGAGGTAACTTGTTAATAATTAACTGTATTTTAGATGTTTTCCAATGCATATTTTAAAAAGTATATAAAAATTTTAAACACAAATGGAATCATACTTTACATACTATTCCCTAACTTCTTTTTTCTACTTAATATCTCTTAGACATCTTTCCATATCAGTACACATATCTTATTTTTTTTTAAAGCATAGCATTTTCCGTGGTATGGCTGTACCATAATTTATTTAACCCATCCCTTATTGGTGGACATTTAGGTTGTTTCCAGTATTTTGCTATCACAACGCTTCCGTGAGCACCTCGAGCACATGTGCAAGTATACCTGGGGGATAGATTCCTGCAGTGTAATTGCTGTGCCACAGGGTATGACCATCTTCCATTCTGGTAGACGTTGAGACTGCTGCTTCTTGAAACCTTAGGGCCCAGGCCTACCTGGGGCTGGGGAGGATTGTGGGGATCAGGGAGGAGATCCCTAAAACCTGTCCTTCCTGTCCTCCAGCTGCGGCTTGATGAGACCCAGGAGGCAGAGTTCCAGGCCCTTCGACAGCAGCTTCAACAGGAGCTGGAGCTGCTTAACGCTTACCAGAGCAAGATCAAGATCCGCACGGAGAGTCAGCACGAGCGGGAGCTACGTGAGCTAGAGCAAAGAGTAGCTCTGAGGCGGGCACTGCTGGAGCAGCGGGTAAGGGGTTCAGCCTCCAGGACCGGGTAGGGAGGGCAGGCTCCCTGCCCCAGACACTCTGACCTCTGTTCTGGGTGCTCCAGGTGGAAGAAGAGTTGCTGGCCCTGCAGACCGGGCGCTCTGAGCGAATCCGGAGTCTGCTTGAGCGGCAGGCCCGTGAGATCGAGGCCTTCGATGCTGAGAGCATGAGGCTGGGCTTCTCCAGCATGGCTCTGGGGGGCATCCCAGCTGAGGCTGCTGCCCAAGGCTATCCCGCTCCACCGCCTGCGCCTGCCTGGCCCTCCCGTCCTGTTCCTCGTTCAGGGGCACATTGGAGCCACGGCCCTCCTCCACCAGGCATGCCCCCGCCCGCCTGGCGTCAGCCATCTCTGCTGGCGCCTCCAGGTCCCCCAAATTGGCTGGGGCCCCCAACACAGAGTGGAACACCCCGAGGTGGAGCCCTGCTGCTGCTAAGAAACAGCCCCCAGCCCCTGAGGCGGGCAGCCTCAGGGGGCAGTGGCAGTGAGAATGTGGGCCCGCCTGCTGCCGCCATGCCAGGGCCTCTGAGCCGCAGCACCAGTGTTGCTTCCCACATCCTCAATGGTTCTTCACACTTCTATTCCTGAAGTGCAGGGTAGATGACCGATGAGTGGGGCAGGGGCAGGGTGGGTGGAGCCTACTGTTCTAGAGGCAGTAAGCTTGAGGCCCACCAAAAGGGTAGGGGACAGGATATTGGCTCCAGCTCCCCTCAGACCTCCTCATCTCATGAGCTTCATGGGGCTGGCCAGTGGCCTAGGGCCAGCTTGGGCATAGGTGCCTCAAGGCTGACCAGGAGCCCTGCCTCCCCACCATGGTGCCAGGGTCTCCCTCCATCACCGCCTGGGAAGAGAGGGAGATGTGTGTGTCAAATATTCATCTAGTCCCCTGGGGGAGGGGAAGGGTGGGTCTAGATATATTATATTCAGAGAATTATACTACCCTCACAGTGGGGCCATGGACTGGAGACAACGGGGCCCCCAGACCTGGGACGTGGCAGAGCAGGTCTGGGGCCTGAGGCGGGACAATGGGAGAAGGCCTTCCTACAAAAAGAAGGATCAGGATGGGGTCTTGGGGTCAGGATGCCTGGGTCTCTCCATTCCCCTGTTGCTGTCTGACGTCCTGTGCCGTCTTGTCCTTTATCTTTTTTTTTTTTTTTTTAATTGGGATCAGGGCTGGGGCAGGGGAACAAGAGAAGGACCTTGGAAGGGGCTGCTCCTGGGCCTGGGGGCAGTCATGAGTGCCCCTCTCAGCTGTGGGGCTGGCACGGAGCCCCAGGGCAAGCTTTTAATAAACTGTTGGTTATTCTAACAGACTCCAGGACTCAACCTTTCTGTCTTAAGGTGTGTGTGAAGGAATGTTCAATGGCAAATGATAGCATTCCTTGTATTTAAAAGAGAATTTATTGGCATATGTACTGAAAATTTCAGTGCTTTTAATGACTTCAGGTGTGACTGGATCCAGGGCCTCAACGAAGGTCATCAACCTAACCTCATTTCCTGTGCTTTCCTTTGCTCTGGCTTCAAAGATTCTTAGAAGGTTCATTTCACACCCAGACCCTTGACAGCTCCAAGCTTACACCTTACTAGCAACCTTCAAAGGCAAGAGTTCCATCAGAGACCTGTAGTGACTTCATTGGCTGGATCTGTAGCCAGGGGCCTGGAGTGCTCTGATTGGTTGGTTGAGTCTAGATCCTGTACCCACCCCTTTAAGGCTGAAAGAGTCAGCCCCTGGGCTAAGTGGCTGTTTCCAGAAGAAGCCGGAAGGAAGACATAAACATCAGCTGTCCTTAATCATTTTGTGCTTCACATTCTTAAGGCCAGTTATTCAGATCCTCCTCTCAACTGGGCTTTAGGTTATCAGACCCAACTAAAAGAAGCAGGGTTATCAGAGGGGCCCACTGGTTAGGTTAGGTCGGAAGGTTAGAGGGGAAGGGGCCATACACTTCTCTGATACGGCCTGGTGGCAGACTTTGGATGGCAGGGTCTGGTGGCTAGCTAGAACTTCTTTGAGGAACCTGGGGGAAATTAACCAGACCAGGTGAATGGGTGGGGGGCAGTGGCCACTCCAGCTTCCTGGCCCAAAGTACAGGAAGTGGGAATGGGAGGCCAGTTTTGATGAGGTAATTACAAACACTCCTTTATTGAGTCTTAAAAAAAAATAAACCCCTGTAAACACCTTAAATGGAGAACATGAAACTGAGATGTGTCCCAACAACTTGTGTCCTTGGGGGATGCAGTCTTCTCTGAAGAAAGGTGCTGCTGCTCTGTGCAGGCACAAAGCAAGGGGTGTTACATATGCTTTGTACACATGGAAAGGGTCCATATCCTGGGAGGCGGGGGAGTTCAGCTACTCTCGCCATCGCTGCTGATGATGCCACGCATATGTGACCAGTCTGGGGGTGCGGGACGGGGCCGTTCTTCCTCTGAGTCTAGGGTCCGGCGGTATAGCTCCCCTGGGGGAGCTGCTTCTCCTAAAGGGTTCCAGGCTGTGCGTCTGCGTGGCCGGCCTGGAAGAGGAAATGGGAGATTAGTAGTTTGAGAAAGTCCAACCTTACCCATCTTTTCCTGGGCAGTGAGAGGAAACCCCTTACCTGAACCACTAATGATATTAGCAACATCCAAGGAGGCCACCTCCGCTGCCTCCTCCCGCTGCTCCTTCAGGGCCCGACACTTCTCTAAGGAAGGGTTACCTGGGGCAGAAGAACCTTGTGATCCTCTCCTCCCCAGCAGCAAGGCCCTCTCCTGCAGCCCCCAGGGCACACCTGGCCTCACCCTTCATGCCCAGGGCTTCCAGTTCTGCTCGGAGGACACTCAGGCGCTCCTTGTGTGAGCGACAGGAGCCCAGTAGCTTCTTGTAGTTTCGATGGGCACCACAGGCCCGAATGTAACGCTTTAGCCTCATCACAGCTGGGTGGTCCTCTCCATGGCGACCAGAGCCAGCCTACAAGGAAAGCCAGCTGAAGGCCAAGACTGCTAGGCTTGAGTCAGGGTCTCCTTCCTCCCTAACAGCAGCCTCCCACCCCACTTTAACCCTTACCTTCCCTCCTTTCGGCTCTGGGCTTCCATCTGAGGAAGAAGAGGAGCTGCGTGTCCTGCCTTTCTTGGAGCTCTTCTTGGAAGAACGGTTCTTCCTTTCCCCCTTGGGGCTCCCTGCTGCCTCACAGTCACTCACCTCCCTCTCCAAGTCACTCTCCTCACCACTGACACTGCCCAGTTTGGCTATCTTTCCAGTGCCTTTAGCCATTGCTTTCACCTTCCACCTGTCTTCCCCAGCCTCGCTGCTCCCACTCTGCCTTTCCCCACCCTCACACAAGGTCCCATCCTTGCTTTTCCTCTGCACTGGGGGCTCTTCCTCTCCCCTACTGCTGTCCCCACTGCCTGCAGCCTCTTTTTCCTTCTCTTCCCCACTGTCCCCTGAGTCTCCCATTAGTCTCCTCAACCTGCTTTTCTGCTTACAGCTCCCCTCCTTCCAAGCTGACCTTTTCCCTCCATTGCTCCTGGCTCTGGGCTTCCAATCTTCCTCCTCCTCCTCTTCCTCCTTGATCTCTTTGTTCTTGGCTAGGATCTCCTTCTCCTCCTCACTCTCCTGTTCACTTTCCTGGTAGCTTTTAGCTCCTTTATTTCCCTGCACCTTCTGTGCTATCATCTGGGCAGGTTTTTCCTCACTGTCCTCACTTTCTTCCCTGGCCTGCTTCCTGCTAACTGAGGCCTTGCCTGATGTCTGCTTGTTCTTTGTCACAGGTCTGTTCCTAGCCCTGCCCTTGTACTCCTTTTTCTCTTCATCTTCCTCTTCACTGCTCTCTTCCTCCCAGACCTTACTTGTTCTGATAGAGCAATCCTTCTCCTCCTCCTCCTCCTCCTCCTCCTCACTGCTCTCCTCTAATTCTATCTTTGCAGTCAGGTTCTTCTGCTGTTCTTCATCACTGCTTTCTTTGTTCCCTTCAACTGCTTTCTTTGAGGCCTGCCTTGGACTCTCTTCCTCCTTGGCTGGGCTGACTTCTGCTGCTGCCCTCCCCTTCTTTGCTAGGGGTCCAAAGTGTTCTGGGCTGGAGGCTGCAGAGCTGGGCTCTGGAATATGGAGAGAAGAGCAGGTTGGGACAGGTTGTTTCTATCCCTTCTCCCACCACTTGGGATAGGTTGCCTCTAACCGTTAGTTAGACGAAGGGCAGCAGGAAACACGGGTATCCTGTGTTTCCACCCTGTTCCTGTTCCTGACTCAACGGTCTCACCTCTTCACTACCACCTTTGGATATAATACATGCACAATAAACACTTTTTGAGGGAACCAATGATGTAAAAGTCACCCATAGCAGGAAGGAGGCACTAACCTGACTCTGCGTTGAAGTGGAACCTTTTTCTCTTTGATTCACTGCAGGGGGTGGAAGGCCTCTTTACCTTCTTGGTAATGTCTAGTTTCTCTTCCCTGGTACCAGCTTCATCCACCTGTGTGTGCATCCAGAGGGCAAAACAGGTACCAAGGTTGCATTATGCCCCACCCCTCTGAGGCCCCTCCTCCTCGGCAACAAACCCCGCCTCCCGCGGCCCAGGCTCGTGCCCACACCTGCATCTTCAGCAGCTCCTCCTCCACTAGCCGCTTCAGCGCCTGCTTTTCCTCCGGTTCAAGGTAATCGCGGCCCGTGTGAGCCAAGAACCTCCGCCGCACGGTGGAATGCGTGAGCGTGCTGCGGCGACATGGTGTCAAGACGGAGTCCCCGTCCCACCCCGTCCCTTTCCAACCCCAACTCTAACCCCCTATGCACCTGAGGTCTGGGCGGCCCTGGAAGAAGCTACGGGTGAACTCCTGCATCTCCTCCTCCCGCGCCATTTTGCTCCACCCTGAATTGGCGGCTCCCGCCTTTTTTTCTTGTCGGCCTCCGTCAGCGCGTTTGACAGTAGCTTCCGCAAGCGCAATGGTGTGACGCCTTAAGGCGATGGGCGGTTGAATCTCGGTCGCGGACTGCTTGGGCCGAGAACTTTGCCAGACCAAACTTATTTTCCCTGGGTAGTTGGAGGTCTCGCGGCTCCCACCTTTTCTTAGAACGAACCGTTAAAGTTCTTATTAGAAACCGATTTAGCGTCGGCAATCTGTGGGTGTAACGTAATTAACCCGCGACGCAACCTTCTTCCCTGTTACGGGCACCATCTAGGCCGCTGTTATTTCGAAACGCAGAAGAAAAAGAACACCCTCGCCAGGAGACTGGGAACATCTGGATGAAATGTTCCTGTGGCTTCAAATCTCTAAGCACATTTAGAATAAAAAACGGCGTCCTCCAGCGTCCACCATCTTTGTGACGTCACCACGTTGCGGCTACGCCATCTCTAGCGTAACCACTGGAAGCCACGTTCCTTTCCCGGTATTCCCCAGGAGGACGGCCGTTACGCTGCTTGGGCGCGGGGCACGCCGGGAGTTGTAGTCCTAGCCATCACAGCCTTGCACAGTGTCCGGAAGTGGAGACGTGAAAGGCTGGGCTGAACCGGCTCGGGATAGCGGGACTCCAGACCCTGGGGCGCTTCTCCCGGGCCGGTCATGAACGGGCCGGCGGACGGCGAAGTGGACTACAAAAAGAAATACCGGAATCTGAAGCGAAAGCTCAAGTTCCTCATCTACGTGAGTGCTGGTGGTGTGGGAAGGTTGTGGGGCGTGAGGCCTGGCGCTGATAGGACCTCAGTTTACCCGTGTGTAAATGGGGTGGGGCGAGTTGTCCCGAGTTCCGGAGCCCTTTACGGATGGCCGTTTTCACAGCGCCCACCTTGTCCTTGATACAGGAACACGAATGCTTCCAGGAGGAACTGAGGAAGGCGCAGAGGAAATTGCTGAAGGTGTCCCGGGACAAGAGGTGAGGCACGTTAGGGGCGGGGGCGATGCAGCTCCTGGGGATCTGCATTCGGGCCCGATCTTGGAATAGGGCCACAAATGCATGGGTTCCTTTCAAGGATCCAGTGAGCCATCTAGAAGGGACAGGGACCCAGGAGAACATTGCTGAGATGGGAACAAACACTCTCGTTCTCCTCATCTCTTCCCTCAGTTTCCTCCTAGACCGACTTCTGCAGTACGAGAACGTGGATGAAGACTCATCTGGTGAGCAAGGTCATGAAATTTTGGTGGAGGACGTGGCTCCTGGCACTTCAGCAAGCTTCCTGGACCTCTCCTTGTAGGCTGTGCAAGCTGATGCAGCCTCTAATGGTTCTTAAACCTAGTTGATTGCCTTCTATTATTCCATTCAAGTATTTATTGAGCAGCTGCTGTATTTCTGGCGCTGTGCTTGGCACAGGGGTAGCAAAGGTGGATGAAGCCCAAGGCCTCTTGTAATTTATATTCTAACTGGAGAGAATAGGTAAATGAAGAAATAAACTAGAATTTTAGGTAGCTGTAAGGACTTGAAGGGAATGAAAACAGGGGTATGTGGTAGTGATAGGAGTGGAAGAGGAGCTGACAAATGTTGTCTGCAAAGGGCCAGATAATATTTTAGACTTTCTGAAATATATAGTCTTTGAAGCAACTACTCAGTTCTGTTGTACTGTGAAAGCAGCTATAGGCGATATGTGAATAAATGAATGTGGCAGTGTTCGATAGAATTTTATTTATAGATACTGAAATTTGAACTTCATATTATTGTCATATGAAATATTACATTTTTAATTTATTTCAACCACTTAAAAACGTAAAAGCCATTCTTAGCTTGCAGACTACACAAAAGCAGGCAACAGGCAATGTCTGAATAGAGTACTTAGGAAAGACCTTTTCAGGGAGTAATGTTTGAGGCTGGGACCTAGCTAAGAAGAAAGCAACCTCATGAAGATGTGAGCTAGAACTTTCTAGGCAAAATAACAAATGCGGATGCCATGAGGTAAGAACGGGCCAGGCTTTAAGAGCGGAGGGATTAAGCGTATATAGCTCTGTTTTTCAAGCTTTTCTCTGAGTATTTTAACAATTAATTGTATAGTTTACATCATGATCGGGTCCCCATATATATACGTATATGTATATATATATACACACTCATAAAACACTATTTAATGAAATGTTTTTAAATAAGTCACTGTATCCAATTCATCTTAATACTTTTTTTTTTTTGAGACACAGTCTCACTCTGTTGCCCCGGCTAGAGTGCCGTGGCGTCAGCCTAGCTCACGGCAACCTCAAACTCCTGGGCTCAAGCAATCCTCCTGCCTCGGACTCCCGAGTAGCTGGGACTACAGGCATGCGCCACCATGCCTGGCTAATGTTTTCTATATATTTTTAGTTGGCCAATTAATTCCTTTCTATTTTTTTTAGAGACAGGGTCTCACTCTTGCTCAGGCTGGTTTGAAACTCCTGACCTTGAGCGATCCACCTGCTTTGGCCTCCCAGAGTGCTAGGATTACAGGCATGAGCCACTTCGCCCAGCCCATCTTGATACTTTTTAGACTGCTTTTTTTGCCTCTTTTTAATGCTAGTTGCAAACCAATAAATTGATTTCATGACCCACTAATGGATTGAAACCCACAGTTTGAAAAGCCCTAAGGTGGGCATTTGTGGGCCTGTTGCTGGGTGGAGCCCTCGTAAGCAGTGTCACATAGTCACCTCTCCACAGTGCCTTTAAACATTGGTTGAGGGCAAGGATCAGCAAACAGCAGCCAGACGTGTTTTTTTTTTTTTTGAGACATAGTCTCGCTCTGTTGCCCAGGCTAGAGTGAGTGCCATGGCATCAGCCTAGCTCACAGCAACCTCAAACTCCTGGGCTCAAGCAATCCTTCTACCTCAGCCTCCCAAGTAGCTGGGACTACAGGCATGTGCCACCATGCCCGGCTAATTTTTTTTCTATATATTTTTAGTTGTCCAATTAATTTCTTTCTATTTTTAGTAGATGCAGGGTCTCACTCTTGCTCAGGCTGGTTTCGAACTCCTGACCTTAAGTGATCCACCCGCCTTGGCCTCCCAGAGTGCTAGGATTATAGGCGTGAGCCACCGCGCCCGGCCTCCAGTCGTGTTTTTGTAAACAATATTTCATTGGAATGCACAGCACTCATTCATTTATTATTATAGGAGGATGACAGACAAAGGGAAGTAGGCAGGGGCAATGTAGGTTGTGGCAGAAATATTTGCCTTTTATTCTAGCCTCTAATTGCCTGCCTTTCCCTTCCCTAAGGTCTTTCTTACTTCCTGTTGAGGGAAACTTCAGGGCAGGAGACATGAGAGCCCAGCATATGTCTCAGCACAGTGTGAGGACGGCCGTGACAAGTGAGAGTAGAGGGTTCTGGGAGAGCCAACAGTTAACTGGACCTGAGGATTCTGGAAGACTTCTCAGAGGAGGTGGCGTTTAATCTGCTTCTTAAAGGATCTGTCTGAGCAGAGAAATTGGGTCAGCTTATGTAACATGTAGCAGTTGTTTATTAAATGGAACATGGGCCTTCTAGGCAGGGTGCTGAACTAGGAAATAAATTTCCTTTTTGAGGAAATAAGTTGGTGTGATTTGAAGAGTACAGTCTTTTGGGGAGACCAGAAAGGTAGATTAAGGTCAGATTAAGAAACACTACAGGCTGTGGCCGGGCGTGGTGGCTCACACCTGTAATCCTAGCACTCTGGAAGGCCGAGGCGGGTGGATTGCTCAAAGTCAGGAGTTCGAGACCAGCCTGAGCAAGAGTGAGGCCCTGTCTCTACTATAAATAGAAAGAAATTAATTGGCCAACTAAAAATATATATAGAAAAAATTAGCCAGGTACGGTGGCGCATGCCTGTAGTCCCAGCTGCTTGGGAGGCTGAGGCAGGAGGATTGCTTGAGCCCAGGAGTTTGAGGTTGCCAACAAAGTGAGACTCTGTCTAAAAAAAAAAAAAAAAAAGAAACACTACAGGCCAGTGTGGTAGCTCACACCTGTAATCCTAGCACTCTGGGAGGCTGAGGCGGGAGGATCATTTGAGCTCAGGAGTTCGAAAGCAGCCTGAGCAAGAGCAAGACCCCGTCTCTACTAAAAAAATAGAAAGAAATTAGCTGGACAACTAAAAATATATAGAGAAAAAATTATCTGGGCATGGTGGCGCATGCCTGTAGACCCAGCTACTCGGGAGGCTGAGGCAGGAGGATTGATTGAGCCCAGGAGTTTGAGGTTGCTGTGAACTAGGCTGATGCCACGGCACTCTAGCCCAGACAACAGAGAAAGACTCTGTCTCAAGAAAAAAAAAATTAAATAAAAAAGAAACACTACAGATTTATGCAGGCAGAGGGATGTCATCGGGAAAGATGTGGCAGTTTATGTTTTAGGTCATTGTGGGGTTGGAGTGGACAATGAGTGGCAGGGAGCAGTGAGAGTGCTTAGCAGGTGATTTTGACCTGGAGATGGCATGAAGACAGGGAGAGGTGGGGAGTGTGAAGGAGCCTGGCACGCTGTACCATAGTATGTGCTTGGCAAGTATGTTATGGAAGGGCCAGAGCAAGAAGTGGGCTGTGAAAGCTGGGGAAGCTGTGGGCTACCCCAGAACAGAGCATGTGCATGTGCCATTGGGAAGTCAGATTCCTTGGAGCCCCCTCCCCCACTGCCCTTCCCCCACTTTGTTTTTTCCAGAGACAGGGTTTCACTCTGTCACCCAGGCTGGAGTACACAGGCATGCTCATAGCTCACTGCAGCCTCCAACTCTTGGTCTCAGGTGATCCTCTCACTTCAGCTTCCTGACCACCTAGAACTAGAGGCACATGCCACCACACCTGGCTAATTTAAAAAAAAATTTTTTTTTTGAGACAGAGTCTCACTCTGTTGCCCAGGCTAGAGTGCCGTGGCGTCAGCAACCTCAAACTCCTGGGCTCAAGCAATCCTCCTGCCTCAGCCTTCCGAGTAGCTGGGACTACAGGCATGCGCCACCATGCCTGGCTGATTTTTTTCTATATATTTTTAGTTGGCCAATTAATTCCTTTCTATTTTTAGTGGAGACGGGGTCTTGCTCAGGCTGGTTTGGGACTTCTGACCTTGAGCGATCCTCCCTCCTTGGCCTCCCAGAGTGCTAGAATTACAGGTGTGAGTCACCACACGGGGCCTAATTTTTAAATTTTTTATAGATGGGGGTCTCTCTATGTTGCCCAGGCTAGTCTAGAACTCCTGGGCTCAAACGATCCTCCCGCCTTGGCCTCCTAAAGTGCTGGGATTACAGACGTGAGCCACCATGGCCAGTCCCCCCAGAGCCCTTCTGTAGTGTCGAGGTTATACTCCTCTGATGTGTAACCACCAACTCACTGACCAGCCCTTCCTCCTGACAGATTCAGATGCCACTGCATCTTCAGATAACAGCGAGACAGAGGGGACACCCAAGTTGTTGGACACACCAGCCCCCAAGAGGTGAGAAGACAGCATTCATCTCTTGGGGAGGGGATGGGATGGGGCACCTGGGCCTCCAAGCTGCCTCTGACACCCTCCCCTGTCCTTTCTCCAGGAAGAGAAGCCCTCCACTGGGGGGTGCCCCCTCTCCCTCCAGCCTCTCCCTGCCTCCTTCAACAGGGTTTCCCCTGCAGGCCTCCGGGGCCCCCTCCCCGTACCTGAGCTCGGTGAGTTGGGGCCAAGGGAGGGAAATGGTGAGATGCCTGGGAATAAGGTGGGCATCATTTGGGCCAAAAGGCTAGGCCTAAGGGTGAGGCCAGCCTAACTCTGGGGACAACTGTCTGGGTGTGGCCAGCAAGTGTCCCTTGGAGGGTATGAGTTGGGAATGCCCACTTCTGTGTTGTAGGAATGGGGAACAGACATAGCTAAGGAGAGCAGACCCCAGGACACAGTCCTGCTGTCCCCTACCCTTCTGTTCTCGGGAGCCCTGGGAGCCACACTCATCACCATCTCTTTTGTTTTTCCATTCTTCCTTCTGTTTGCATTTCTTCCCTTCTCCTCACCCTGATCCACTCCATCTCCCATCTCCACCCCAACTCCTGCCTGCAGCTGGCTTCCCCCCTCTACCCCCCATTCCCTTCTGACTACCTGGCCCTGCAGCTGCCCGAGCCCAGCCCCCTGAGGCCCAAGCGGGAGAAACGGCCCCGCCTGCCCCGGAAACTCAAGGTACCCTGATTTGGGGACGTTAGGGAGGGGCCAGAATGGCAGGAGGATAGCCATGTGAGGGAGGCTTAAGACAGACTGGGGGCCTGTCCAAGAACTTTGAACCATTGATTTGGGACTGCTGGGGACCCAGCCCAGAGCTAGGCACTGAGGTATGGATCAGAGAAGTCCTGGCTAACAGGCCCACTTTGGGGGACTTGAAATGAGGCTCCTTTTCACAGGAGTGAGTGTTCAGTGATGCCAGACAGTCTCAGAGTAGGCACAGAATTGTAGAATCTAGAATCAAGTCAAGACTGCCCCAAATTAAAAACCATGGGACCTTGAACAGGTCTCTTTGACCCTCCAGGTCTAGATTGGGCATCTGTAAAGTGAGCAAACTAGATGGGATCAACAAGTGTTTGTGGAGTACCTACTATGTACCAGGCATTGTTCTAGGTGCTATAGATACAATAGTGAACAAAACGGACAAAAATCCCTGCTCTCACGGGGCTCACATTGTAGCAAGGTAGGCAGAAAACGAATGCGATGAATAGGCAGTAGTGGCACAGAATGGAGTCAGGTAAAGGGGATGGGGAGCTCAGGGGGTGTGGCTGATGTTTACGGTCAGCAGTCTGGGATGTTATTTGATCAGAGACTTAAAGGAAATGAGAGTAGCCATGTGGCCATCTGGGAAAGGGTTTCAGGAGGGGCCTGCTTGGCTTGTGCAGGGATCTGAAAGGAGGCCTGTGGTGGGAGGAGGGTGAGGGGAGAGTGGGCAGGGGGCCCGGCAGAGTCCAAAGAACCAAGCAGCAGGATGGTGGCGGGCCTCAGAGGTGTTGGAACGCCTCAGGCTTGTGCTGTGGATGAAATGGGCCATTGGAGGTGGTTGAGCAGAGGGGAAGTCTGATCTAATTTACATTTTAACAAATTGCCAATGCTGCGGTGTATAGATTAGCCTGGGTGCAGGGGTCGGGGTGAGTCAGGAAGGGAGGAAGGAGGCTACCACCCTCCGTGAGAAGCTGTGCACAGGGGCAAAAGTGGCCCAAGGACCCATTTCAAAGAACAAACTGGAGGAGCACCTGAAAGCTCAAGTGTGGGCTGTGTGAGAGAGAAGGCAAGGATAGCTCCAGGGTTTTTAGCCCGAGCCACTGAAGAAGTGGAGTTGCCTTTTTTCTGAGATGGAGAGAGCTGTGGGAGGAGCAGGTTTGGGAGGGAAGGTGAGGTGTTTGATTATGGACATGCTGAGATGCCATCTGGAAATGCCTGTGGCAACTGGGTACGTGAGCCTACAGTTCACGGGGATGATGCTGGGAAGTAGGCAGCATGGAGGTAGATGCATGCGTGGGGATGGGTGAGCGTGTGGGTAGAGAAGGGGGCACTGCCCCCCGAGCCCCCGCGGTGGCGAAGAGGGCCATCTGAGGATGCGGACTGGCACAGTGCCCTTCTACCTCTGCATGAAAGTTGAATAGGGGGCTGGGCGCGGTGGCTCACGCCTGTAATCCCAGCACTCTGGGAGGCTAAGGCAGGAGGATCGCTTGAGGCCAGGAGTTCAAGACCAGTCTGAGCAAGAGCAAGACCTCATCTCTGCAAAAAATAGAAAAAATTAGCTAGGTGCAGTGGTGCACACTTGTAATCCCAGCTACTTGGGAGGCTGAGGCAGTAGGATCACTGGAGCCCAGGAGTTTGAGGTTGCTGTGAGCTAGGATGATGCCACAGCACTCTAGCTGGGGAGGCAGAGCCAGACCCTATCTCGACAACAACAAAAAAAGTTGAACAGGTGAATAGGGACCAGACTAGACAGCTTTCAAGGCTCTGGAGCCAGAAGCCAGATGGGAGGCTGTGTGCGTGGTGGTTAGGAGTATGGGTTCTGGAGTTCAAATCCCAGCTCTTTCATTTACTCCCTTGTTACTTAAGCTCTGGAGCCTGCAAAATGGGAGTGATAATGCTTGCTCTTCTTAGCAGGGTTTTTGCTTTTGGCCTGGAGGGCAGAGTGGTGGAGAGGGCAGGGGTGCACACAGCCGGTGCAGGCGGGTGGGGGTGTGGCACTGCGTCGGCAGGGGCCTGTTGGGGCTTTCTGGCTGGTGCTGGGCCCTGCAGCGGAGCAGTGTCAGGAGCTAAGTTCTGGGTGTACAGGGAAGAAGTGTGGGCTGGGAGGGGGCCCCAGTGCAATGTCGAGTAGCAGCAGGAGCAGGATAAATCAGGAAAGGTTTCAAAGAAGAGAATATTTGGGCCCAGGGGGAATGAGATTTGGATATTCCAGGCTGAGGCCATCATGGGAAGGGAGACAGGGACACAGTGAAAGTATTGTTTGGGCTGGAGCTGGAGCTGGAGTGCTCAGGGAGAACAACAGTTGGATGAGTAATTAGGGTGAGGTGGGGTTACAGACAGAGGCCTGCACTCCCAGAAGCGGGAGTCCCTGAAGTTATGAGGGACTTGGTGCGTTGGGAGGTGGCAAGTCTGAACAGAGCTGGGGCAGCTGTGAGGACTGAAGAGGTCGCTTAAGGCTTGGGCCTGAGTCAGACTTGGAGTTGGAATCCCAGCTCTTCCACCTACTCGCTGTGACCTTGGGCATGTTATTTAACTCTTTGACCCTCAGCTTTCTCCTCTGTTCAGTGGGGTCATTGTGAGGAGAACATGAGTTAAAAGCTAGAAAACACTGAGCCCAGAGCCTGGCCCCAGGAAGCCCCAGGTAAACATGAGCTGCCATGGGTCATGCCAAGGGGGCCATTGAGTAAGCCTAGGCAAGGGCAGGACACGGGCGTAGGGTCAGGATGGAGAGGTGGAGCCAGAGGAGGGGGCAGTCTTCAGGCAGCTGTTCTTTTTGGTTGTGCATGTGTGTACACATGGGTGCCTGGGACTGTGTGTGGGGCGCTGTTCAGAGCTAGACCCCTTGATGGTCACCAGTCCTGCCAGGACCCTGCGCCCGAGGCCTGACTCGTGCTGGCTCTCCACGCCACGCCTCCCCAGGGCCAGACTGGATGCTGCCCAGTGGGACCCCCATGGGCCTGCTCCTTCAGTCCTCTGTTTCCAAATCTCAGTGTCCTCCTCAGGCATTTGACCTCTCCTCCTTCCCACTGTGTCCTAAAGGTTGAAGATCATTAACGGAAATCACCTGGCGCATAGTAGGTGCTCGGCTTGTACCCACAGGCAAAGCATGGGGGCTGTCGAAGCCCAGAACTCTCCATGGGAGGGATTTGGCAGGGTGGGGCTGGAGGGTTGGACAGGAGAGAGGCCACTTCCCGGTCTCAAAGGATAAAGCAGGACTTTTTCCAACTAGAGAAGGATGCCCCAGGTAGAGGGGCCAGCCTGTTGTCAGGCATGTTGCACTGCCTGTCCAGAGGGCAGTGAGGAGCCTGAGGGCCCTGGAGTGGAAGAATGACATGCTCAGGTTTGTGTTGTAGAGAGATCACTCTGGCTGCAGTGTGGAGGAGGAGCTGGATCGGGGAGAGGCTGAAGGCAGGGAGTCCAGTTAGGAGGCTGGTCCCATAGCACAGGTGAGCCGAGAGGAGGGCCTGGTCTAGGCCAATGGCTGCGGGGATCCCAAGGAGGGGCCCCGACCAACATACAACAGAAGTTCCTGGGGGGCGAAGAAGCTGCCCAGGCTCCTGGCTGGGGTGGCCCATGATACCCTCCACCGAACCAGTGAGTCCCGCGCAGGAGGAGGGAGAAGCAGTCAGTGGTGGCGAGCAGTATACGAGGTGCCCAGAGGCAGGCAGGCAGGCACTCCAGGCTGACTCTGGTGTTAACTGCTGTTAACAGTGGCAGCCAAGGTGCCTCCCTGGAGAGGGCAGGGCCCAGCTCTTCCCTCTGGTTTCCTATGAGACCCCCACCCCCTCATCTCGCCTCCATCACCACCCTTCACCCCCAGGCACTTGCTGGTTTGAGGCTCTGAAGGGGCTGAAGTAGGGCAGGGCTCTGATTCCAGCACTGGCTGGCAGGGCTGTGCCCACGGCCCCTTCCCATCCCCCAGAGCTGCCCTGGGGGGTCAGTGCCCAGCCTCCTGGAAGTCCCAGTGCGTCCCTGATGAGCCCTCCCTGTGTTTCTTCCCCTGCTACAGATGGCGGTGGGACCCCCCGACTGTCCTGTGGGAGGGCCGCTGACCTTCCCTGGCCGGGGTTCTGGGGCTGGGGTCGGGGCAGCCCTGACTCCCCTCCCGCCCCCCAAGATGCACCCCCCTACGATCCTGAGCACCGTCCCTCGGCAGATGTTCAGCGATGCAGGCAGCGGGGATGATGCCCTGGACGGGGACGATGACCTGGTAATCGACATCCCAGAGTGACCACCCGCTGCTATGTGCCAAGCCCCTGCCCGGTGCCCCTCCCGTGCCACCACACATAAGCCCCCAGCTTCCTCAGAGATGTTTATTGGTGCCCAGTTGCCATGCTTTGGCCACTGACACAATCAGAAAAGGCGTAAACATGCACGAATGTCCTCCAGGAGGGTGGCAGGAGCCCTGCCTTCACATCCCGGCCCCATCCAGGGGACAGTGTTTAGATGAGTGGCTGGGAGTATCTGCCACCTCTTGAGGAGGCAGAGACTCCACAGTGGCCACCCCTTTAAAAGGGCAGCTGTACAGGGCTAGGTTTTTGTTGTTGTGTTTTGTTTGTTTGTTTGTTTTTTAAATGAAGATTCTGTATTAAAGAAGTGGCTCTGGGTTTTTTTTTTGTCCTTTTCTGTTTTGGAAACATCCTCCTCTGAACCTCCCCTAATCCGACCTCCTCCCTGTGGGGGGGAGGGGACGGGCAGCGTGGAGAGGCAGGAGAGAGGAGCAGCGCGGGTTTGGGGCAGGGGCTCTGACAGCACCCCCGTGGTGTGCAGAGGATGGGTGGTTTGCATATTTCCAGGTAACAGCTAGTCAGGCAGGAGGAAGTTTGCATATATGAATATAGATCTCCACAATCCCTCACAGGAAGACAGACCCACAGTCACGGAGACTCTCACAAAAATAAGACAGGTAGTGCGGGGCAGGGGCATCCCACCCCATGTAAACGTGCAACACACTCGTGCAAAGGTTGGGTACTGGACCCAGCCAGAAGGGTCGCTGGGCAGCTGTGGTCTGCTCAGGCTGAAGGCAGAGCCCCAGCTGCTGGGGGCAGCTCGCTGGTCAGGGTGTGCCAGCGCTCCAGGGCTGCGTCTGGCTGCTGCAGACAGTCGCTCCAGTGCTTTCGGGCCTCACCACGGGCTCCTGGCCCCAGGGACACGCCACCTGGGGGTCAGGCAGAGTCAGGATCCCTCTTCCTGACAGTTGCCCTCCCCCAGCACCACGCAGCCAGGCTCCTCCCTCACCGATGAAGTCATTGGATTTGCCAATGTCATAGTCCCAGACTGTGACTTCCAGAGTCTTGGTGGCCAGAGTGGGGAGCTCCATCTCGTAGAAGAACTCCTGGGAGACAAGGCAAGCCACACCTTCCACAAAGCCCTCTCCCCCACCTCCCCTAGCCCACCTGTATTTCTGGTCCCGGCCCTGCCCACCTCGTTAAATTCTGGGTTTAGGGTCTTCTTCTTCACACACGTTTTATGCTTGGATTTCTTATCCACATCTGGTCTTAGGTACCTAGGGGTGGAGGGAGAGAAGTCATGCAGTTAGGGACAGGACAGGCCCCAAAGGAACTTGGGGCAGGGGCCAGGCTCCCTGGGGAGGGCAGAGCAGGCCTTAGGGTGAGGGCTCACGTCTTAACGTAGGGGTCGGAGTAGCCATTGACGTCCATGGCAGCCAGGTGGGCACAGCGAACGATGCCCACCAGCAGCCCCCGGCGCCGAGAGCTGTAGCTGAGGCTGAGCAGGATGCGGCCACGCTCTTCCAGCAGCCCAGGCCCCTGCTCTGCCTGCTCTAGCTGCAGCGGACAGATGCAAGGGTCAGCCTGGGTCCTCCACCACCTCCCACCCAGATATGGTCTCTGTGAGGTGCCTCACCTCCTTCAGGTAACAAGAAATGCCCCTCAGTGCTGCCGACATGGAAGAGGGTGAAGCCAACTGAAGGGGCAAAGAGAAGGTTCTGGAAACCTGGCCTCCCCAGGGCCCCTCCCCCTGGAGTCCCTGCAGCCCCCACACAGACCGGGACCTGGCGCTCAAGGCAGATGTTAAAATGCTTCTTCTGTGAAGGCTTGAGGCGGCGGAGGGGCACTCGGATCTCCCCGATAAACTCATTGTGGCTCAGCTTGTCCTCATCACAGACAGTGATCCTGGCGAGGAACTGCAGGGTCAGGGCCCCCTGGGGTCCTGAGCCCTGCTCCAATGTGGGAGAAAGATCCTCAGGCCCACCCCAGTTTTGCCCTAAATACTCCCCACCTCGTCTGGAAAACAGGCTGGAGCCTGAAAGGGACGATTGGATTTGCCTGTTCCTCTGCCCCCCTTTCCAGCTGCCCAGGCTGTCTTTGGTCCATCAGGACCTGCTCAGCCATTGCCAGAAGCCCTCACAAGTCATGGGGCCCACCCCACTCACTGCCTCCTCTCAGAGTCTGGGGCAGGGTCTGACTGAACACTACACAGTGCGTGCCAGTGGATGCGGTCACAGAAGTAGGCTGTGAGAGCTAGAAGGGCCTTGAGGAGCCTTGGGTAGACGGGAACCCCACATCTCCTCAGGCCCTCCTGTCCTTTTCTGCATGGAGCCAACCTGCAAGGACACATGAGCCCAGTGATTAAAAAATGATTGCTTTGGCTGGGCGCAGTGGCTCACGCCTATAATCCTAGCACTGGGAGGCCAAGGCAGAAGAATCGCTTGAGCTCAGGCACTCAAGACCAGCCTGAGCAAGAGCAAGACCCTGTCTCCACTAAAAATGGAAAAATTAGCTGGGCATGGTGGCACATGTGCCTGTAGTCCCAGCTACCCAGGAGGCTGAGGCAGGAGGATCACTTGAGCTCAGGAGTTGGAGGTTGCAGTGAGCTATGATGATGCCACTGCACTCTCCCCGGCGACAGAGCAAGCCTGTTTAAAAAAAAAAGATTGCTTTGACTTCTGCCCGTCCCCTTGTGCAGCCTCTGCTGCTTCTACTGTGACCTGCTACTGTGCCGGGCAGCTGTGGCATGGAGGGTGTTCAAAGCCCAGCCCTGCCCCTTTTAAGCCACCTGTGTGACCTTGGGCAAGTCAATCTCCCTAAACCTCAACTGCTATCTATAAAAGGGAGATAATCAAGTGAAAGAAAATTTTACATTAATGTTTAGCCCAGAGCTAGCTACTAGTAAGCACTGTCATTTTAGGCCTCATTCCTTCACCTCTGGAACATGGGGCCAGCCTTTCTGGTGCTGCCTCCAGCCTCTCCCAGCCTACCTACACACAGCACCAAGGGGAGCACTAAAGCAGCCCTGATCATGCCCTGATGCAAACCACTTCTTTGGCTCCCTATTGCCCAACAACAAAGAAAGAGATCTCTTCCAGCCCAGGCTTTGCTGCCCTCCACGGCCCTTGAGGGAATACTCTCCCCAAGTCTCCATCTCCTGGGATGATGGAGCGAGTTCCTTTGTCCCTGAAGACTTCACTCCCTAGAGATTTTAGGGGAACTCAGGGAACAGAAGAGGCAGACCTAAGCTGCATAGGTCTGACTCCAGCCAGGGGCTCTGAGAAAGGGTCTCAGTGACCAGGGGTAGTTTTCGGGAGGAGGCAGAGCTTGGACTGGGGCTCACATGAGTGGATTTAGGCTGGCAGAGAGGAAACAGAGGGTGCTTTCCAGGTGGAAGAGACACAACAGGCAAAGTTCCAGAGTTATGAAAGCAGCCAGTCAGAAGAAGGCGGTCCTCTCCTGAAGGAGCAGTAGGAGAAGCTTTGGGGGCAGCAATGCCAGGGAAATACTTTGGCCTGCTGCTGGAAGGGCTGGGGGGCCACTGATTATTCTTGAGCTTCAGAGAGGTAGGGTCTTAATAATGGGACATAGAGAGATCACAATCAACCAAAGAAGGTTACAATGACACCTTCATGCATCACCCCTGGCTGGGGGAGCGGGTGTGGGCTGTCCCAGAGGAGGTGCTAGGCTGCAGTCCTTGGTATTGGGGAGGATGAGCCCTCACCTGAGCACCTTGTGGGTGATGTCATCATCTGTGATTCCACTGTACATCAGGTCTTCATTCCACACGGGATTCAGTGTGTTCCTCTGAGTCTTTGTTTTTAGCTTATTGGCCTGGGGTGTGGGGACGAAGCATTCTGAACACATGTCACCTGACCCATAAAAGCTGAAGGCAGAGGCTGGGGAAATCTAGGACAGACCCCCCACCCCCTGAGCTGGGCCAGGCTAGGGAGAGAGGAGGCTGTCACCTTGCAGGCTCCAGGCAGCAGGTGCAGCTTGACATAGGGGTCTGCAAGGCCATTGAAGTCCATGGGCTTGAGTCCCTGGAGAGGACGGTGGGGAAGAGGGCTGTGGGCTCCCATTCTCCCTCCCTCCCTCTCTCCACAGAACTGTCCCCTGAGCTGTGCAGAGCCCAGAAAGAGGGTGCTGGGGTGGGGAGGAAAGGAGCAGGCGTTTGGCCTGGGGAAAGGAGGGAAGGATGGAAAGCCACCACCCCTCCTGGGCTGGGAGGCAAACAGTCAGGGCTTGGGAGGCTGGGAGTGCCCACCTTGGCCCTGAGGATGCTACAGTGCAGAGTGCAGGAGGCCTGGTCGTAGAGAAGGTCAAACTCCAGCGTGCCCAGAGCAGCTGGAGAGAGGGGAAAGGTAGCCTGAGTCAGTGTGTGAAAGCAGGTGTGTATGAGGCCAGCGGGAGGCACCGGATGTGTGTCTCCATCTCCATCAGCCCAAGAGTGTGTGTGCAAGAGGCTGAGTGGGCATGTGCATGTGTGCACGTTTGGGTCCGTGCCTCGGCCACAACTGGGGCTGTGTGGGTGGTGGAGTGTCTCAGCAGAAATATTGAATATTGAGCCTTGCTGAAGCTGTAATCTCCACACTGACTGCAGCTGTGGCAGCAGTCCCCGCTGCCCCCCCACAGCGCACACCCAGCAGGGCTTGTCCCCTCCCCACAAGCCTAGAGGCCCGTTCACAACCCCCAGACTCACTGGTATCATCCGAGTCATAGCTGTCCACTTCAGCTCCGTCCTCAGGCGTGGTGGCCCCAAGGAGGGCTGCAGGAGGGGCCAGAGCCAGTGGGGCCAGATGAGCAGGAGCCTCCCTGCAGCCGCCTCCACCCACTTCGGGTCCTGGTCCCAGGCGGGGGAAGTAGTCAGAGATCTGGCGGATGGGCCGGATGGGCCCGGGGCACACATTGATGGCCATGTGCTCCTGGATGTTGATGGTCATGCGGTCGCCCCTGCGGCCCCTCATGCAGCACCCCTGGCTGGGGGGGGGAGGTGTGAGCGAGCGTGAGCCAGGGCTGACTCCTGTACCTACCATGGGTGGCTGAGGGCCCAGCAGCAACCTCCTCGGTCTGTGGGGCCCTCACTGGCCTCCCTTCCTAGGTGTCAAGGGACAGAGTGGCCTGTGCCAGTGGTGCAGGCTGGAGGCCTGGTCCTGCAGACCCCAGGCCTTGCTCTACAGGGGCCGGGCTGCCAGTCCACTCCCCGAAGACAGCCCCCCTTGCCCACCTACCTCTAGGTTGTCCCTCTGTCATCTTCACAGCTCCTTCCTCTCATTCTGGTCTCCCATCTGCCCCTGAGCCTTGCCTGCTCCCAACATCCCCATAGGTCCCCGCCTGTCTCTCTGAGGCTCCTTCCATCCTTTGCACCAGCCGCTGGTCTGGTCAGGTTATCAACCACCCCTCTAGGCTTCCACATCCACTGTCCCTTCATTCAAGCCCAGGCTCTGTCCGCCTGTGGGGTTCCCCGCCCCCTCCGCGCAGCCCCAGGTGGAGACCCCTGCCTCAGCTGCCTCCTCCCGAGCTTGGCTCCCCAGGGGCGCCAGAAATCGCAGCGGCAGGAAAGCGAAACACCCCCGGAACCCAGCAGACTAAGACGCTCCCCCTCGCCCTCACGCCCCCAGCCGGCCCAGCCCCCTGCACCTGTCTCTGCCTCCAACAGGTGCCCAGGCACGGGGTGGGGGACGGCGGGTGCAGGCTGGGCGGTGGCGGCCGGCGATTCCCAGGGCGGCCAGCGAGAAGAGCCCGAGTCCGGCTGTGCGAGCGAGAGCAGGGAGCGCAGAGAAAGTGCGGGGAGGAGGGGGTGAGCGAGGTGGCGGCGCGGATGCAGCCGGCGCGGGCGGCAGGGGGCGGGGAGGGGCGGCCGGGCTGGGGAGGGGGCGGGACTCTCCGGCTCACACTCGGCGCCCGCCCGGGCCCGCTGGGGAGCACACGCGAGTACACACGCCGACACGGGTGCCCGCGCGCGCACGCACACACACGCGTGTGCCCACGTGTGCACGCTCATCCACATGCACAAACCCAGACACGCGCTGGCACACTCACCCGGAGAACTTCGCATACACACTCTCGCAAACACGCGGGCTCCCTGCGCCACCAGGAACCCACAATGAGAATTGCCGGGTGTTCCGCAGGTCCTCCCGGGAGACCCAGGCCCGCGACGCCCCCGCGGAGCCCTGGCGCCTCCCTGCGTCCCCTTCTCCCTTCTTCCTCTTTGGATCTCCCGGGCCGACCACCGGCCCAGTTGCCATGGCGACGCCAGCTCGCCACCCACCTCAACCCGGCACCTCCTCACGCCCCTCCCCCGCAGACCGCGCGGGGCGTCTGCCCGCCCCCTCCCCATATCCGTATGGGCGGGGCTTAGACATCCGCAGTAACCTAGGGGCGGGCAGGCCCAGGGGTCTGATGCACTTGGCAGTCGCTGGCCTGGTACCTCGGGGTCTCCGAGCGGAGCGCGGCCGGGGAGCCTCACAGTCCGAGGGAGGAGACAGGCCTGAGGCTGTGGCTTCCCCCACGCCTACTCCCTTTGGCTGTTCAGGCGTCTCTACCTGTTACCCAAACCAGTCCCCTGGGGCCGGTGTCTCAGGGATGTCATCTCCTTTGGGGATCCACCCTCCTTCACCTCCTTCACCCCACCCCCTGCCATCTCCAGTTCTGTCCTGCAGGTGCGGAGGGGGCGTCGGGGCTTGGCTCTGAATGCCCAGATCCCTGCGGTCGTCCTCTGCGTCTGCCACTTCTCACCCAAGCCCTGCCACCCCCACGCGGCCTCCCTGCTCCGCCCTGCCCCACGCCTGCCACCGGCCTGTCAGTCGGGCCCTAGCCTTTGGTCTTCACTCTCTTTTGCCCCAAACTTACCATCGTCGAAAGATAAAGGTCCTCATCACCCCGCTGCCCACCGCCAGCTCGCATCAGAGTTACCTGCAGTTCCTAGAACAGCAGTTCCTTGATTTCTCAGCAGCTGGACCTTTGCTCACAGACGCTCCTCTACCTGGGAGACAGACCTTCCTGCCCTTCCTTCAGGAGTCATCCTGAGTCGCCTCTTCCTAGGAGCCTTCCTGGAGCATCCCCCTCTGCCCCTCAGCTTCCAGCGCGAGCTGGGACTCAGCTCTGCCTGCACTGTTTTGTCTGTGCCTCCCCCACCAAGCCAGGGAGTTCCACCGCGAGCAGAGGCTGATTCATCTCCGAGTCCCTAGTGCCCCAAACCGGGCCTGGCACTAAGTCGGCATCCCTAAATGTTGTTCTTTAAAAGAGAGAAATGTGATTATGCAACAATGTAAATATACCTAACACTAACTGTACACTTAAAAATGGTTAAAGATGGTAAATTTTGTTGTGTGTATTTTACGACAATTTTTTTAAAAGTAAGGGAAATGGGGCTGGGTGAAGAGGTTGAAGTGGGCTTGAGTGTTTTAGGTCAGCCTGGGCAACATAGCAAGATGCTGTCTCTTAAAAAAAAAAGAAAAGAAAAGCAAGAGAAATGTAAAGTCAGACTATACTGAGATACCATTTGTCCCTTGTCAAATGAGCAAAATCAAAGTGTCTGTTAACACAGAATGTTGGAAAGACTGTGGGTAAGTGAGCGACCCCTCTGCTTATTCCAGTCTCACAGTGGATGCCAAGATGACAAAGTCACATACTCTTTGACCCAGAAATTCCACTGCTAGGATTTTATGCTATAAATATGCTGACCCATGAGCAAAATAATAGAAGTTCAAGATTCTGAACTACAACATGTTCCAAAAAACTGGGAACAACTGAAATGTCCACAAGTAGGGGACTGGTTTAATCAGTTATGACATAATTTCGTATGATGAAATAATGAATAATGAATAATTTTAATGAAATAGTATACAGCCATGAAAAACAAGGAGGCTGCTTTTGCACTTGTATAGAATCATCTTCACAATCTCATTTTAACTTAAAAAAGTGAGGTGCAAGACAGCATGTATGGAATGCTGCCATTTGGGGAAAAGAACTTGCACGTGTTTATTTGTGCATTAAGTTATTTCTGGAAGGCTGCACAAGAAAATGATAACTATAGTGACCTCTGGGGAGGTAAAGCAGGAATAGGAAGACTTATTTTTCAACATACATCCTTTTGGATTTTTTGAATTTTGTGCCACGTGATAGGTTACCCAGTCCAAAGAATACATTAAGATAATACATTTTTAGGCCGGGCGCGGTGGCTCACGCCTGTAATCCCAGCACTTTGGGAGGCCGAGGCAGGTGGATCACTCAAGGTCAGGAGTTCGAAACCAGCCTGAGCAAAAGCGAGATCTTGTCTCTACTAAAAATAGAAAAGAAATTAGCTGAACAACTAAAAATATATAGAAAAAATTAGCCAGGCATGATGGCACATGCCTGTAGTCCCAGCTACTCAGGAGGCTGAGGCAGGAGAATCGCTTGAGCCCAGGAGTTTGAGGTTGCTGTGAGCTAGCTGACGCCATGGCACTCACTCTAGCCCCGGCAGCAGAGTGAGACTCTGTCTCAAAAAAAAAAAATT